>JAYRBW010128456.1:0-16278 GCA_036023295.1 Invenusta paracnida | reverse complement strand
AAAGTTAATATTTTCAGTAGTCATGTTGTTTAATAATTATGGAAAAAACGCAATAATATACAGGACACCCTATATAAAGGTTTTCATATTTAGAATAGGAAAGTTAAAACAACATAAATAAATTTTTTAACATTGCTACCAAAATTTCTTTGGACTAGTCGGAAATATCTAATATTACGTTAGATAAATATTTATTCGGTAATTAGAATCACATGATTTTAAAAATACAAATATTATATTATTGAAAATACTATAATTATATTACAAATTATTAAACATTTACACACATTTGATATGGGAATGCATTAATAAACATATTATTTTACAAATTAGTCAAATTAGACTATATAAAATAATTAAAAAGAAATAATATAAAAATATTGCTTGAAAATCTAAACAAGCAATTATAATTATTAAAGTAAAAAGCGATTATATACGTATAATTACTTATGTGGCAATAAAAGTATAACTTATAATTATAATTTTAGTTGTTAAAATTTATATACAGAAATTATTTAAAAAGGCAAACGTGTAAAGCACTCAAAATTCATTAGAGCAGGATGAATGTATTCTAAACATAATAACATAACTAATTTAATAATAATTATTATAATAATAACATTTTTTATTGGGAAGCAAAAAATGAAAACCCGACGATTTGAGAGTCAATTACATTAAAAATCCCCTGTGAGATAGATACTATAAAAAACAGAAATATCACAATGACAGAAACACAACAAAAAGTTAAACATTTAGCGCCTCTGATACTATAAAGCTTTTGCGGAAATGAGCTGGCGCATTTCTTTGCAATTGAACCAATGTGATCTGACCAAGTGAACGAAACGTTGATGATGAAACCGAGAATCTCTGCTTGTTCGACTACTTTATTTACTGTATTGTCTATTATAATGTCTGGCCAATCTTGTGATGCGGTTGAAAATGAGATTATCAATTCTTGGGTTTTTTTCAGCAATCAGATATCATCCGTCACACAAAAATCTTTTCCCGAAAACTATTTCCATCAGTTATTGCCAACGTTGTGGAAAGCTCACACATAGAGATACTAGGTACACATAATGAACGCCTATAGAAGATAATTTATTATGAATATTCAGATTATATAAAAGATGTATGTTTAATTAGAGATAGCACAGTAAAATGAATTCCTGGTCCCGAAATCTCATTAATTATTGTAAAGACGTATTGCTGATTAAAAAGTGAGGATATACTTTGATCTGTGTATTATAATGGATGTATCTCAATAGTATTTATATAGCATAAAGCAACAGAGATATCAATTGTTAATGAGATGAGTATTTTATTAACGTTAATACAGAGATTAGGTTTTAAAATAAAGTTATTTTAATTTAGATTACATATTTTGATAAATATGTTACAGCAAAAATATTAATAATATAGTATTTAATCTAGTTAGAATTTATATAGCTGGCGATTTTACATATTGTTTTCGTTTCAAATAATTCGTTTGAAATGTATTTTAATATTATAATACATAAACTGTAATTTTTATATATTTTTAAATAATGTATTTGGTTTGGAAATTAGAAATTATACCGCATAACAAAATTACCCCTTTTGACATATGGTTCATTATTTGTATTTTGTAGAGAAGTACTTCTTCAAATAAATATCTGAGTAATTTATATCATCTATGTATAATACCCGTAAATGGATTTGCTTAATAATATTTTAAAGTTCATACAATTATATGAAGTGCAGTAATATCGAACAATTGTCAACATTTATTAAATAATATAAAATATTGAGTAAATGAATTTTATAAAAGTTTCTAAAAGTACATTATATAGAAAGTGTACAATTCATATTTTAATAAGTTCATAAAAATTAACATAGCCCAGTTTTTAACACGGGGTTTAAAATTCTCCAATTAGTAATTGCTTATCGCTTCAACATTTATGTATGTTTTTGGAAAAAAAGACTTAAAATGGAATGTTAATTAGTATCAACGACTGACATTTTATTTATTTAAATCAAAACACCAAAACCGGAAAAAAATCATTTTCTCATTTAGTAGGTCAAAAAACTTATCTAAATTATTCAGGAAGTTATCGAAAAACAACTCACACAGTCAGAATCTCTTAGAAAAGTGCTCTCATTGTAGCTTGGGCTAGAAAATATAAAAAACCAATATTTTCTCTTATTGATTAATTTTAGCAAATCTATTTCTAGAGCACACGACGCCTTTTTGCAAATATCACTCTAATCGTTATATATTTCTCCTAGTTTTAAATCGGATACCGACCCATTAACCTGAGTAGCTTGTCAATGTAGTGAAACTAATTATAATATCGAATAGTCTAGTTGAGTGAGGCATGTAGATACATATATCCCTTACCCAGTAGTTGATCAGGCCATTCTGCAGTCTTGGCGGTGTCCACTCGATTGAAAGATAGCTGGAAGTTAAGACAATACATCTCAGACTGTCTACGGACACCTCAACGGCACTGCCCCGGTTCAGGCGTTGCTCGACAAACACTTCGGACCAGGGTCCTTCTTGACCATTGGCGTCCACAGAACTCACTCGGACCGCGTATTCGACGTTCGATTTGAGATTGTTCTAGTAAGAAAAAGGAGAGGAGGGGAGATAAATGCAGGTTTTAAAAAGATTACATATGGAAGTTTGGACGTTGTGTCACTATTCACTATCTACTATTTCTCTGTGTAACATCATTAAACCAACGGTTATCTCTTTAAAACCTCTTAATTTCACTTATTTTGCCATCTGAAATGCTTTGATTATAATAATTCCAGATGCTTTTAAAAATAGCTCCATTAACTAAAGTATTTAGTATTATATATACGTAATTTATTTGGTCAACCATTTTATTTTAAAATACATACAACATTACATATAACAAATAATTAGTTCATATTTGTTTAATTATTTTCCGTCATTTCTTTTTGATTGGTTAATCCATATATATATATGACGTAATTTACATTTGCCACACTGGAAGAGTTTGTTGAATAAAATATCTTGTAAGTAATAGAATTTTAAAATTATATGGTACATATGCTAACAAGGGAGAACAAGGTGTAATTCGCAAATAAAATGAAACGTAAATCAACGTTTTTATACTATAAATAATTTACTAGTGAAATAGTAAACAATGAAATTAATTTTCTTACAGTTACTATTTTCTTCTATTTCTTAATAGAAATGTATTGTGAGGTCATTTATGGACGAAATTACATATATTAAATTCATGGTCCACTCCTATTACATTATATGTGTTACTGAAGTGACCTAAACATTTTCAGCCATGCTATGGCTCTCCAGTACTTAAGTACTAGACTTTATGCAATTATTTTAATTCAATTACATTTTAAAAGTAATCAATGTCTTTTAGTTGGATAAATTCAGTAAACAATTTACAAGCTACCTTATTTGAAGTTTTAATGGGAAGTTTTGAATTATCTGCTTACTAGCATCACCATGGTAACCGGAGTATTAGTGGGCTGACGTTGCCATGCTGACTTGTCCTGGGGGACGTCCTTGGAGGAGAAGTAGACGACGAATCCGATAAGCGTGGCACTGGGGAGGCGCCAGGTTATCTTTAGTTGAGAGGAGCTAATGCGGGCTACTTGGATGTCGGTGGGGGGCAGAGGTGCTGTAGAGAGAAGAGAGAGAGAGAGGGAGAGAGAGTGGTGTTAAATGAAGGCCTGGGTCTCCTATGTGTTCAATAGTTAGTAAGGTAACTAATACATAGTAGTAACTACTTACTGGTAATAATAATTATCGATAACAAAGGTGGGGATGAAAACTTAGATTCCACAGATTTATTGATGGACAAAATGAAATGATAACCATATACGGATAATAAGTAGATAACCATATACTATATCTATACGGCCTAATTTATATATTAGTATAAATAATATAAAATTTAATGATGGATAGTTATTATTAACATGTTAAATAATTACTGATTTTCATTATTTATTGGTTCCGATTAGACTGTTTAACAGATCAGTAATGCTATAATGATTAAATAATATTTTTATTTATATTATGAGCCTTATATATTACGCTAGATTTTTTAAATACCTACCATGATGCTAAATAAATTTACATTAAGGATTCTTATTTTATTCTTATTAATAATTAATAATTAAAAATATAAACAATATATAATATCAAGTTATGAAAATTATATAACTCATATATGTACTATTAGTAATATAAGTATAAAAATAATTAATAAAAGTATAATCAATATACATACCTATAGTTAATACAAGATTTAATACATGTTTATTTTATGTGTAGGCACCAATATTACGTATCTATATATGCATCAATGATATCATTTTATTTAGACATTCATTGCAGTAAACTATTATAAAGTATTTTGATAATTAAATAATTAAGGTAATTTCTAAATATAATTTAAGTGAATTTAGTTTTATATTAATAATTATACTATGTTATAAAAGACATAAAAAGTATAATAAAAATATTTACAAATTAAATAAGCTGAAATGAATGACTAAAAAATAAGTGTAAACACAAATGAATGCATATTGGATATATTAATTGTATTATTCGAAATTAATATTACCTTTTGCATGTAATCCACATGTAAAATCTATTTAAAATGGACAGGTAGGTTTTTAAATTTGTGTTTTAAATATTTAAAGCATGAAATAGTGTGTTTTGAAAATGGAATAGGTCGCTTAGAATAGTTATAAAGAGAAAAAAGAGAGTGTAGATTTCTACTTAGAAGTAATATCGTTTGCCTATAAACCCAGTTATAAACACAATATTAATATTATTGTTATTATCGCATCAGTAGCGTGAATAATGTAAATAATATGATGTCAATCATCCACGCATATTTACAAACTCCATCGTATATACAGCTGATGGTCAGCAGTTTATAATTATATCTATTATATTGAATTTGGTGGTACGGTGGTGTAAAAATACACATTCAATTATAAAAAATAATAGATGTTCAGACAAATTATATATACAGTCTAGAAATATATCTTGAGATTATCAGCTATATAGCATATTTTGGTCCAAAGAGTCAAGAACGAAGAGGTTTGTAATTAAAAAGCGGTCCGGGCTAATTCACCTTTCAGATCTTCATTTTATATATTTTCCGGGTCCCACTGTTGTTTATATAGTATATATGTATACGCGAAGCAGCTGTGTATATCAGACTATCGCAAACATTAAATATTCGAAGCTGTTTAGTATGTGACGCGAGGTGTGATGAATGGTGACCCAGAAAAAAACACATTTTTTATTGCATTTGAGCCGATACACACTTCTAGGACTTCAATAATCCTCCTGCATTATATCCATAGTCGGCAGGATTACATCAAATGTGACACAAATTATACCGTAGAAATAGTTTTCTTGACATCTACCTATATCTACCTTTATTTAAGTAGCATAATCGATCACAATATGTGGGCTGTATTAGTATGTCTTTTTATATCCCTGTTATATATATTGTATACAATCATATGCGAATAACTAATTGGTCTAGATGGACTAATGCCATTGACTAAAACTAGAATTGTACAATATGGTTTATATAGTCGATCTTACAATTTACTTTGATTTAAAAATGCTATATTGGTGTTGGCAAGGCAATATCAAGCATGTAATTCTGACATTTATAAATATTTATACCAACAAAATTTTTGACACAATACGATACGTGGTTTTAGAGATATGTTTATCCCTGTTAATACTTTCAAAATTGCCTTTTATATTATTTCTAATCCAATTAAAGTGAAAAATAAAATGTTAAGCTAAATACTTTTGTATTATTTTTTAATTTGAACAGTTTACTTAACAGATTGAAAAGGATACACAAAGTCATTCAGATCACAAAATGAATAAAAATAATTAATATTATGTAGTAGTATTATTTATATATAGTTTTAAACATTTTATTTTCAAATGTTCGTATAAACGCCATTTATATTTATAATTTACTGTAAAATTGTTAGTCATATATTATAAACTATAAATAGTTGATACTGAATAAAATTTACTAAGAAAATTCAATCGCAAAAGAAAAACAAACGAAAAAAGATCGATAAATCTATAATGCTCAAATTCATTCTGTGTAACTTACAAACATGTCCATGTAGTGGTACTTGAATTATTTTTTGTATATTGGAAAAGAATATGCTGTTTTATTACGTATTAGTTAATGTTTATTAAGCTTACAAAAATTCAGAAATCAATTTATTAGTCTCATAAACAAGCATATCTAAGTGAATAAGAATATAATGAGAGGAAATTTATATTGTATCAAAATTATATTTTATAGTATATCAAATTAAAAATATCTATAATTTATATAACTTCTATGAAATATATTAGTCAGAAAACTAAAATAAAATAAAGTTATTTGGAAAACAATTTTATCGTATTTATAAAAAATATATAAGCACAAAATATGTATGCCAGTTAAATGTTCATTTACATAGCTAAGTGTTTGCAGTATATACATACATACTTATGAGTGAATGCCAGTATTTTTATTTCAAGATAAACAGTTATATACCTATCACTTTTAGTGATTGAATAAATTGTGATTGCAGTCTGCTGATAAAACAACCCTTTCTTACACTTATAAAATAAACTGTTGGAACAAAATAATTAATAAACGCACACACACACCCATCTTCATATTTTGCAAGTAAAATAGTGTATTAAGAATCGCTACAGGTCCTTATATACATATAAGTCATGCGTTTCATTTAAACCAGGGTGTATAACTGTAAAGGGATGGTTAATCAGACACTGAAAATATTCTTTGGATAATGGAAGCATTGCACTACACAAGCGATATCAATGGCCACAAAGTGAAAATTTTCACTTTGACAGCTAAAAAAATTCAACCATGCCGATACTATTCTATAGAAAAGTAACATTTAGATAAAAATCTACTGCAAAAATCCAAATTCTATTGAGAGATTTATTTAATTTAAATATAAAAAATAAATATTGGCTTTAATCGAGAAAATTAATATTTTATATTCGAACCATATGTATATAATCCTTATTCGCAGAGGCACAAACTATAAATATACACACACCTATATTTATAAACAGTTATATTTGAAGCGTATATATTATAATTTTCTATCTATCTATCATTTTAGATATAACAAGATTTGGAGTCAACATGTTGTAGAATTTTATCATCAGTTTGGAGAATTGTCTGTATAAAGTCGACAATCTTAAACGAAATTTATTCAGTTTTATGGATGATGGCGTCCTCTTAGCTTGCATCTGATGGCCCCCAAAAATGGAATCTTGCCCCTTCCTCTCTGATTTTGCATTTCTTGCTACATTTTATTTGAGAGTCACTTAGGGGGTTGACTATTAGAAGAAGAGAGGCTAAAACGAATTAGCGCTGTATATGAGGTTGTGTATGAGTGAGGCAAGTCGAAGGTGGCTTATAGGTAGGTAGATATGTGGTCTAGTCAAAACGTCGCCGAATAATGCATAATATGAAATATTTATCAGTCTGAAAAACTGAAAAAGGAAAAATGCGAGACCCGGTCACTGATAATACGCACATAATATTAAACACACTCGTGTGTACGTTGTAGAATATGCACTGGGTGCGGTATTGTATCGGCTGGGATGTTTCCAGCAAGCACTTTGGCATTGCAAAATTGACCAAACCAAACTCACGGTCAATTATACCTACAAACATATTATACACAAAAGTGGAATACATTTTGCGGCACAATTTGTTTTGTTTATAATATACATACATGGCGAGTGACCCGCCAACGTTGAACTAATACTGTAACTGGACATGTATATATAGTAAGTTGAAGGTTACAGTCACAGTCGCCGCATCATTTATAATCATACTCTGCTGTCTTAGATTAGTAATTTAAGTGTTATCGGGTCTAAACCCGTCTTCCGGTCTAAGCGTTGTACTAAAGAGAATATAGTATTCCATCTTCGTACAATTAAATCTGAATTTAAACGGACTTCAATTAGAAAATCAGACACATGAAAAGCACTATTAAATACTCAAAACAGTAAGTCAAGTGTTTAAAATGTTTTCGGGCCACACGTACTTCTATAAAGCCAAACAAAGGATAGTCCATGTAATATGATACGCCAGTTTCTTTTCATGCTATTAATAAATAACACATGTAGGAGTAAATATATTGTTTTCTTTGTGTACTTAAAATTATAGATTGAGTGTCCATGTACATATTTCAAGGAGGTAGCAACTGTAAGATATTTATGTCACAAAATGTTGCCCTGAACACATCACGTAATGTGTTGGTTACTTTGGATTGCAGTTATTCCGTTTATTCCGTAATATATTCACCTAAGAGGGTTAATCGGTCATCCACAGTGTTAATCACAATCAATGTCAGCCCTGTCATATTGCAATTCGGCGAGTATAAACATTAACAATTATAGACGCTTTACGTATTACGGTATTCTAACACACATACATAGAAGTATAAAAGGATATATATATGTACATAGGAAAACATTCTGAGTATAAAGGCAATCTGGTCAACCTCGAGATTAAGTAATCTCGCAGTAAATGATTATCAATATTAACTGCCATAGAACTTGTTTATCTAATTTGGATACTTTTTGTAAAAGAGACCCCTGGCATAGTCGTCGAGTAAATAGCCTATAAAATTGAAAACTTAGTTTTGCTGACAAAACCTTAATGAACCTCTGCAGACATATATAAAAGTCAGTACATGTTAGATACTAGCCTACATATAAACATACCTGAAATAATTTACTCAGCAGGGTAAAGCACATTGTATAGGGACATTGCACACTTTTTAGTGTTGATATTTAAATATAAAATGTGCACGAAAGCGGATATGCCAAATGAAATTTAACCCTTTAAGTAATCTTGGTACCTGTAGGTATAATGTTTACATTTTATGGGTTATAAATATATATGTATGTACGTAAGCAAGATATAAATACATAAAATATGTTTCTGTGTTAAATGGAATGAATCGGTTATGGAGTTCGGTTAAAAACTGCCTCTTACTCGAAAAATTCTCCAGTTGCCTTACAATCCTAAATTGCAATTCTTTCCAGTCGTCGTAAAATAGTCACACGATGTAACTTATTAATAATACAGATACCATTTTAAATTTGTAAGATGTTTTGTATTTGAAATTGTTTCAAAATATATATCACATAATGAAAAATAGTATGAACTTAGCAGTTGATTTCAAGCATATATGTACTTGTATTATAACTTTCTGCTTCTCAAATCAGATTTGTATATTTTGTACACTGACTTTTTCCAATTGAACGAATTTTCCTAAAATATTTGTAGAGCGATTTGTTTTCTGAGGTATTAACCCTCCCCTCTCCCTATCCACCTAATATAATATTCAATGTCCTCATGCTGTAAAATTAAATTTATTTGTGAAATTAGCTACTTTAATAAATCAAATATCTTATCAAATCTATCGTACAAACATCTATTATACTTCGAAATAAGATTTTGCCCCAGCAGTCATGGCATAATTCTATATTAGTGAACTTGTACTATCGAAAATAATACACTGACTTTCTTGGGTAGAACCATCTTGTACTATATAACTTTATTTCAATCTAGGACCTGTCAAGATTTCACACTGCAAATAGTATCCGTCCAAGAATATTAGGAAATAATCTCCTCAACTTAGACGATTATCAATATACATTAAGTTGTCTCTTCCCTTATTAATAATGCTACTTTTTAAGTAAGCTAATACAGTGAATTGGTGTCTATCAAACAGTATAACTAGTGAGTCGAGATAATATTCCTGGATAGTTGATTTATATTAATTTTCAAGAAGCGATTTATAAATTCCCAACTTCTTTTTATACCTTAGATGACTTAAATAATAGATATTTCTTTTATACATAGATTGGCTATCTGAAAAAATGACGTAATTTAAAGAAATAAGTTTCTGGTCAAAAATATAGAAACTTTATTTTTAAATAATTACCACAATAGAAAATAGTAGTAAAAATACTATATTGATATATTTTTAAATACAATTTTTCTATATTATTATGTAAGGAAGTTGGAATATTAGACTATTTATTTTGAATGATTAATGTTGACCACAATCGCAAAATGCACAACATTTTCAATGGAATTATTTTAGATTGCAATTTATGTATATACTATATACATGTATTGATTAATTTCTATGACTGAAATAATATTAATGATAAACTATGAGGCTTTTATTAACGAGACTTCATTTACAGCATGGTAACTCATGGCAAAAACAATTCAAATTGGTATATAATAGAAAAATGTATAAAGGCCCTTCTTATATATAGAAACGAGAATCAATAATTTAATCATTATGTTAAACCTAATTAAAATAAATTTGCATTTCGAAATATAAATTGATAAAATAATTATGCCTATAAGAATTTGTAATCTTACAAGATACTAACGTACAATGATATATATATATATGAAAGCGTGATGAATCTTTTGATGCTCAGATTTTGTAATAATGGTGAGAACATTTTTTTATATAATTATTCGTAATTGATATTTTAAAGTTCTTTTTCTTACGTTCGATATTAAAAATTCATTTGTATTCTTTAACACATGGCCGGATTATAAGAAAATTATTACATTTTTACAGTACTTTTGTAGGCATCCAACAATTCTACATAAAAATAGTAAGCACTTATGCACATCATGGCTATTTGAATTCAGTTCAGTTATACTTTTGACATTTCCTTGTAGGGGTACACTTCTGAGAGTCATGTCTCTATACGATGATCAATACTACAACATGTCGCTTATTGATCGTCTCGAACGACTCTAAACGAGTGCTACAGCTGATCTTTGTGTGTAAATGTTAATGCTGCAAATATATAAAAGAAATATGGTCGAGATAAAGATAAAACCTGACCTTTTTAGGCGTCTAATCTAGAAAATGAATTATTTTTCTACACTAATCCCGTGAAAATGATTAATTATATCACATGTATTAGCTCGTTATTCAATATTAATATATTAATATAATGTAGATGGGTGGCGAAATAATTCTGTTAGCACAGAAATCGGTTGCAATTTATCTGACAATGATATTAAAATTGTATTTTAAGCTGTGATTGGCAATTAGTCGAATACAAATAACCAAACAACATTATGATTATATACTATAATAACGTTAATTATAAGGTGTTAATGATAACACTCACATGAAGAAATAGCTTAAACAAACCCAGTAATCTTTTACACTAAGAAAACAGCACAGTCAATAGCGTAGATTTAAGTGAATAATATATAATGTAATGTGAAATATAATAATCACTGTTATAATAAACTCTAATCCTTGTTCCTCTATATGAAGTTCGTAATTAAGCTTCTTCAACTTTGTATGAAGAGGTATGTGATACCTTTCAATAGTAAGTCGCAGTTGTGGCAAGATTAAATATTAAATTCACAAAGAAATGATTATTTCTGGTGGAATAAATATATATGTTAAAAATCGCTTATCTTGATTAATATATGGATTAAAAATTAACAGGTTTAATAAAAAAGTTCTACTGATAGTAATAAAATATAAGACATAGGAAATTAAGAATTTATGATATGCAAAAAAATCAAGAAACAAAATATATTGTTAAACTTGAAATATACAATAAACTGTTAGAAACTAAGAACCCAAAAAATGTAAAAAAACACATTAAGAATATTAAAAAACTAAAAACTTAATAATCTAAAGATACTTAAAGAAGCTTTAGAACATTTAAGGATACATAAACAATTAAGAAATTTTACGAAATATAATATTATATCAAAAGCATAATAAACATCACAAAGTTTTAACATTTTTAAGAGAAACAAGAATGTTTTCTTCTGAAAATACTCACAGTTGCGTTGTGTCTTGACAAAGATCCGATTGGTCCAAGGCCCCGGTCCCACCATAGTGAAGGCGCGGACCATGCAGGCGTAATTGGCGAATGGGCGCAAACCACGGAGCACAACGGAAGTGCTGCCTCCGGTAATATTTACAGTCTTGTCCGTCGTGTCTTCTTCGTTCACCACGAAGTAGCGTACCTGATAGTTCACGATGCGTCCGTTCCGGTAGATGGCGGGGGGTGGGCGCCAATGAACCGTAATCGAGGTGGACTCGCCGTTGTCTTCCAGTTTGAACTTTGTGGGAGCATCCGAGGGTGCTGCCGGGAGGAGGTGACATTGCTGATATATACACCCATAACATGCCAAAGAGAGTGTCAAGTATAAGTAATATAAATCAGTGGTTTCACACTACTAATTGATAACAATAAGCAGTATGGATTGAGTCGAACGGCGCTGTTTCTTCAGCAGTCCACACATCTTGTTCTGTTGCAAAATACAATATGAGCAAACGACCAGCGAGTTGTATATAAAGCCTCTATAAAATAACTAAATTTACATACTTCAGACCAAGTTGCTTAATAAATTAAACAAACTAAACCCACAGTTAACTATAAAAGCCGGTACCGCAGTTTGGCTCATACAATTCGCAATATGTATATAAATAAATCCCAAAACTTGTTCTAACATTTTGCTTACAATACTTTATTTGCAATAAATCTATAGTTGTATATGGTTATTGTATTTGGAAATAGTACAGCAGAGGAGTGGGTATTGAAAAAGCAAAAAAAGGTCGAAATAGTACAGTTTAGCTTTCTTTTTACTGCTAGTGATATACACAGGTATGCAGTAAGAAATTACCAAATTATATTTAGGTATATTAAATTAGAATAATATTCATTTTTACTCAATTTTTCTATATCATTGAAAATACATAATAAAATTTTACAAGGTGATTTATTTTAAATATTTTTATTATTAGAGCAATGGAAAAATTATAAATATAAAGTAAATATTATGGTCGTGAATAAGTAATCATATATTTCTATAGGTCACTTTTTAGCGGTTTCATATTCTTTAGTTATATTTTACACGTGTAGTGTCTAATTTTATCATTCTTTTTGTCACGAACTATTTATCAAAATTTGTTAAGATTATATCAATTATTACAGAATAACAAAACTTTTTAAGAAGAGCTAACCAGTACTGTTTCAATTAAATTTGGTTTGTTTTGTAAGCCAGTTGTTAAACATACTTTTTCTATTACGGTAATATACAATGCAAATCTTCAAACATACTTAAAAATAAAGTTTTTTTAATCACGAATAATTTATTTTATCCGCTAAGATCCACATGTTGTCGATAAAAACAATAACATTGACAGAAATTCTTTTTCATTGATCTCTCTTTTGTGTATAGAGCGATATTGTAAAATAACTTGATAAAAGTATATTTATAAATGTATTTCACTTTTAGGATTAATAATAATATTTATAATAAAGATTTTGAATCTAAATTTACGACATTTAAGAAATGAAACAATTTAAAAGAATATTAATTCAAAAGTGTGTAGGTTTATACTAAACTTATGTGTATAAACGCATAAAACTCACAAAAGCATAAATAACCATTATCTTGCGTCGCCCTGTTCATGCAATAGGGGGTATTATGTTTAATAAATAAAATCATTATCTTTATTTTACCGGTAATTAGCTATAAATCTGGACAATAAAATGACTGGCAAAAGTAAATCGGCATATAGAGTTACATTGCAATATATCTGTCGTTAATTTCCGGATAACATCAGTAATTTATTAATTAATTTTATAAGTCCATTTTATAATTTTCTGTGCGCATTATTGACCATGCGATTTTCTCTAACACTAATATAAACCATTGCGTATCCACAAGTCAATCCACGTGCTAATTTATGTCGAAATATCCGGGAGTAAAAGTTTTGATATTGAATACTACGCTGATATATGCTCACAGGGAAAACATAAAATAAAAGTTAGGTTTAGTTAATTCATTTATGTCATTGTGTTTACCTGCAAAATTCTTGTCTGCCATATAAATGTTGAAAAACACTGAATATGTTATGACAATTATAGTAAACATTCAGAAAGAATAACAGCTCATATTCAAAGTGATCTATTTAAAAAGTTTATGTGTTAGCTGTACTTATTTCACCTTTATGATATAGTAGCTAAATTTTGATAGAAAAGTAATAATAGTTAAATCAAAAACGAGTAAATTTTAATAGTCGTTATTAAAAGTCGAATTATAACAAAAACTAGAAGACTTAAATAATAATAATAAAATATTTATAAAACTTAACGAAACTACTATAATTAAGTAAGAAACATTTGTGAGTAAATGATAGCAAAATTTTTGTTTCAGGATATAATATGAAGCCCTTATAATGCACATTATACACACAGAATATACTCAACACAAACAATTCAAACCTGTAACTGTCCTAGATATAATGATATCCTTTTTAGTGAAATAAAGTTGAATTACTTGTATTTTTTATTTTAACACATGAAAATATAAATGTTTGTGGGTATAAAATATTCATCATTGTTGGTTAATAAATAATACTAGCGAACTAAAGCGGCATGTAATTATAGGTTCCAATTATGGCAACATATACACACACACATGTATACATATATTAAAAGCGTTTACACAAATCATAAATGATATAACGCACTATCAAACGAGCTATGAGTAGGATTATAATAAAATACCAAATAGTCCAAGGAATGCAAATAACATTAACAAATTATCTGTAATATATTACGATAATAACTATCTCAGTGCATAATATGATAAATATTGTTGTATATTATCCGAGGAAACTTATGTTGTCAAAAGATCTAAACGGCTCAGATATGAGCTTTATTAGTGTGGGCATACACATAAACATGTTGAAGTATAAATGTTTTAATGACTCGGTAAATGTTATGTAAATGCTTTTGGCACGATATGGCAGTAACAATGTGCTAAAAGAACTCACTGTGAACTTTACACAGATATATCAATAATTTTATATGGTACAATGTGATTTTATTCTCATAATATTGAGAATTTTTAAATTCAATCAAAAACGTTCATTTAAAATAAACTAGTCAACAAAGGATATATTTTAATTTTAATATATACATACATGGAGAGTTTTCTTAAAGATTAGATACTTTTTTTAAATATTGAAAAAATATATGAAGCGAGATAACATTTGTTTATTTGAAAAAATTACCTGAAAGTCAAAATATAAGAAGGAGATAAATTAATATATAAAACAATAGCTAACATTTTAAGTTTAAGACTACAAAACAGTTTTATGCCGAATTTATATATTATTTATGATAAATAAGTTTATTAAATTTTATTTTAAATATATTATATATTAATATTCCAATATGTTCAACAAAGTAAACTAATCCAAGAATGTTAAATTCATGTTTTTGATATTTGTATTTTGATTTGGCAGTAAAAATAATTATCAATTTGAAATAATTTATGAAGAACACATTGGGTGAGTTTATGTTTGGTTTTAAGCGAAAAGTTTTAGTTTTATCTTAGACTTAAAACCGTCCTAAAACCAACAATAAACTCGTTTTTCTAAAACTTTTCATTCTTCTTAAGAAAGTTTTAAAACTTTATATTATTTTAAGATGGTTTTAAAACTTTCTTAATACTAGTAAAAACTTTTGATGCAACGTTTTTATATCGTTTTATGTCTAAGATAAAACTAAGCAACAGTATATTAGAAAAAATTGAGTTTATGTTAGGTTTTAAAACTTTTAAAATTTTAATAAAAATTTAGAGCTACATTTCGATGTTTAATATAATATATGTTTTGTATATTATAATATAAGACTCAATTTTCACATAAAATACTAAAGGTTGTTGCTTTAGGTTAATAAAATATATAAAATAATTAATTATAGTTGGATAATTTATATTTAGAATGTAATTAAGAATATTACTGGAAATAAATATTTAATATAATTAGTATATATGAATTAGGTACCTATACCTACATAAGTTTAATTATAGTTAAAATTAAAATTATATATATATACTCCTGGTTTATAACATTATATAAAACTGTTCATTATCATTTGATTATAATATTAATAATTAATCTAATTATAATATATATAATAAATCATGTTATATTTTATTAATTATTTTATTAAAAAATAAAATATTTTTTAAATTTATTATTAATAATTTATTTATCTTAATATTATTTAATTATAAATAATAATAATAATTATAAATAATAATAATAATTATTATTATTACATAATAACTTAACAATTTTTAAAAATTTTATTTATTTTATTTTTATATATTC
>JAYRBW010128445.1:0-16278 GCA_036023295.1 Invenusta paracnida | reverse complement strand
TACTATATTGTGAATTTGGACACAAAATGAAAAGCATCATTCATTCGGGTGGAAACAGACTTTTCCTCCCTCATGAACATAGCTATTTTACACTTTCTGCTTTCTTTATTCTTTGGTCTCTTGAAATATTAATTTCTATTACTGTACTGTTTATAATAAGCCAGTATTATCATTATTATCTGCTGGCATGTGTAAAACTATTTGCTTAAACTCTTGTTTGGGTTTGACAGAAATATAGCTTCGTATAATACATTGATCAGAAAATATTTTAAATTTAAATCGAATTTGTGAAACAAATTAAACTTATTAAAAATCATAGTTTCTCAGGACTCCACACATTTTCAACATACATTAATTGCATATTATATTTAGTGACTGTGAAGATGAATAAGTTGACTTCTATTCTGATTTATTCAATTTTTGTTGTCGTTATTGTTTGCATTGGATTTGCAAATGTTACAGGTATGATTAATGCATTAATTATCATTACTAGTTTAACATTACTGGAATTGTTTAGATTTATATGTTTATAAACTATACATGTATTTATAACATTTTTATGATACAAATAAAGTTATAATTTTAACAAAAAATCATTTCAAAATACAAAAGCTTTTGATTTATTAATTTCTGCATAAGTTCTTAAAAAAAACAAAAACAATTCAAAATAATTTGTTTTGTGTTGTTAGCCGTTAGGATAAATACTTAACCTATGATTAAAAAAATCGAGTTTGCTTTGTGTTACTTTAAAAGTATATTATAAATATAAGATTTAGCTTGCGATACAAACCGAAAATGTTTGGATGGAAGTCTAAAATGCTTGCTGGAAATATTTAAATCATACATTTTTATAATGCTGTATTTAAAAATGTATACATTGATCAATATGTAACAAAAACAATCTTTTAACTTAAAAAACAACAAGAAATAGAAAATACAATAAAAACTTGACGATTGTAATAAATGAATTATGTGGACTATTTTAATATAATTACTTTAATACAACTAATTATGTATTCATACGAGTTTATTTGCTTCTGTATAAATCTAACATTACCAACACATTTGTCAAAATTCTTCGTTCTCTTATTGTTTGGTTTTTATTTTTGTAGTTAACTCAAGTTTTAGCTTAATGTATTAAGTTTTGAAAAATAGCTGAAACACCAGAAACACACAATTTTTTGTTTATTTTTGATCAATTTTCGTTTGAGATGTAATATCAGTTTAACGTGAATTATTCTGTTCTGGATTTAAATATTGCTGAATTCGATTGAATATTTATAAAACTATACGTAATATAAAATCCTCTTTTGTTTTGTTTGATTAAAAAATGTGAAACAAAATATATCTTAATGTAGATGATTTTATAACTTCAAGTCAGTTTCAATATGTGTGTATAAATGATTAATTATGTATTGTTCTATTTATTTTAAAATATATTGTAGAAGCCGGTTGCAAAGGACGTAAATACGTCTGCCAGGTACTATTTGCGCCCTGTTTCCGAGCTTATCGTTGTATTCATATGTTCTTGGGACTCTTTGGAATGTGTTATTGAAAATCGCATTAAATTATAATTTCAAGATACTGGATTCACAGATTTTTTGGCCTTTCGCAATGTGATTTTTCCACAATTATATTTGAAGAATATGATTGTAGTTCATATTCAAAATGCATTTTTCTAAAAATATCTTCTGTTCAGAGAAACAGTTTGACCAAATATATTATTTTTATTGATTTAGAAATATATTCATTTCTAAGTACTAGCTTGTTCTTATTTCAATTTGTTAAATACGGATACGGTATGTCTTAATAATAGTAGTTTAATAAAATAATAGTTTTGCATAATTCATCGTTGTTAAAATTGATTTTTTTAAATTATATTTTTTCTAAAAATCAAGACTTATACACAAAGTTATAGATTTTAATTTAGACTGTTGTTCTGCTTGTATTGATGACAATTCCAAGCATTATTATAAAAAAGGTTATTTTATGCCTAAAATGTTTTATTCGATAAAACGTCAATATCAATCAACTAGGCTGACGAAAATAATAATAATTAGACAATACGGTAGTATCGTCAAGCTAAGAATAAGAGCGTCAGCAATTAGTTTTAGAGATTCTAACAGCTTTAGTCATTAATGTTAAGAAGAATGGGCCTATTTTTTACAGCTAAAATATCAAGCTTGAATGCATTAAAAGCTAATTTTTTGTATCATCTTAATCACCAAGTACTAAGTAATAAAATACATCTAATATGAACTTTTAAAATGGTTTTTAAATACATTTTTAAAAGGGGTAAATTTAAATGAACGATTGTTTCATCTTCTTCTTGATATTTGTATCTAAACACAGTCGCAAATACAAAAGCCAAAAAACGAACTCCTTTAAATAAAAACATTGTAATGATATTGATCATATAATGTAGAGTCATTAAAGAAATTTGATATGAAAATGACGCAACGATTTAAAAAAATGTTGCAATTTTAATGATGATACATAGTACAGCTATCGAAGAAATTGATATAAACATGGCGCCAAGATATAATTCATAAAAATTATGAAAAATATCAGGGAAATACTATGTATAATTTATATTATTTTGCTATGTTTTACAAATTGGCATTCTTAAAACAACCACTTTTGTATTCATGCTTGGGTTTCATAGCTTTTGTAAAAATGTTCAATTGCCAAGAATTTTACATAATTTTTGTTATCATATTTTTATGAATTTTACAGTTTAGACGTATGCCTATTTTTCATATTGAACTTTACATTTATGCATTTTAAACAGAAACGTATTGTAACAATTATATTTTGACGCCATGTTTATATTAATTTTTTTATGGCTGATCTGTGTATCATCATTATAATTGTAACATTTTGTCTTTGAAATCTTTGTGTCCTTTTTTATATCAATTTCTTTAATGGCTGTACTTCTTATCATCAATTTCATTTTTCTAAGGAGCTCGTTTCTTGGCTTTCAATTTTACGACGCAGGCGTTTTTGTTTAGATATCAATTCCTTGTTTGAAAATTATATATTTATTAATATATTTTCATGCATGCAACGTAAATACTAATTATTTTTTATTTACAAAATTATGAAAATGTAGAAAAAATGTTCTTGCCTATTTCGTCGTTTCGATTTTTCTCATATGATTAGTTTCTGAAGGATTTTTGTTTTTTCGAAATAGTATGAGTTATAAGTAATTTTTAGATTTAATTTAAACGCTTGAATATGAAATGAAACATTTTTATCAAAATAAAACCTAAACATATCTTTCCGTATCGAATTTGTTCACTATTGCTTCAAAATAGTTACATTTTGATTTAATCTCATAAGATTTTCTGTCTATCGTCTAGATAGTTTTATTTTCCCTTGAATAGATTGCGCTTTTATTGCTGTGCATATTTAAAGGTCGGAAAGATATTTTTGAGTTTTTTTTTATTAAAATGTTTAATTCGCATATTTAAGCGTTTAAACAAAAATCTAAAAAAATGCGTATAACTCATATAATTTAGAAAAGACATCATTTATTCAGAAAAGACATTATATATGAAAAAATCGAAACGACGAAATAGCCAAAAATATTTTTTCTAGCATTTCAGAAGTTCACAAATTAAAAAAAATATGTATTATTTACTACGTTGTATGTCTGAAATAATATTAATATATATTTTTTTCTAAACATGAATTGATGTCTAAACATAAAGAACTTCGTTACAAAAATGAAAACCAAGAAGCGAGCTCCTAAGATGTTATGATATTGATGATAGGAAGTATAATGGCCATTATAGAAAATAAAAAAAAAGATCCTTAAGATTTAAAACACCTAAAGTTAAAATTATAATGATGATACACAGTACGGAAATAAAAGAAATGAATATAGACGTGGCGGCAAGATGTAGGTAATTGTTACAATACCAATTCTGTTTAAAATGCATAAATGTATATAGATCAACACGAAAATATGTAGGTATACATTAAACTGTAAATTTCATAAAGATATGACAACAAAATTATGAGAATTTCTTTTCAATGGGACCAAAGAATATAGAGAAAGCGGTTAACTTCTCTCAAGCTAATTTTGTATGACTATTGTTTTAGCTTGACGATGCTGTATCATTTTCTAATTCATATATAATCTTTGATTCATACCAAAATCAACAAAATTGGGTATATCTCATAATATTAAGGAAATTAATAATTAATAAATGATAATAAGGAAATTACAGTTTCAGTGAATTTGTGCACTATTTATTAAAATTACTTTTGTTCTCTTTATTTTGTGAATTATCAAATTTAGATTTACATATTAGGATAATTATTCATATACATTACATAACATTAAGGAAATTAATGATATTTACGATATTGCACTATTTTAATGATTTCCAATACATTTTAAAAACAAATAAAGCTAAATGTATTAAAAAAATGTATGCAAATTTTCTTGGCAAAGGAACAAGAAGCAAATAAACTCACATAAATATATATCGAGTTATAAGATAATAAACTAATTAATATAAAAAATAAAAATAAATTATACCATTATATTTGATTTCTATATTTTATGGACATTTTCTAATACATATATTAATACTATTATATTGTTCCATGATATAAATAATGTACACTTATGATAAATAAAAATAAGTATTAGTCACTCTAAGGCACATTTCTCTCTATTTATTATGGCTTTAATTGTTTCAATATTCCCCATGGCAAAATGAATGTTCGCAATACTTGCGAAATAGATTCAATCAGCACACTATTCGCTAAGTTTATGTGACAAGAAAACTAACAAACTCTAAATAACTGCTAGCACATCAATTTCTTCTGGTAAATACAATCAATAATATTAAGAACAACTGTTATAAGTTAAGCATTGTTCATTTGGTACTATTAGAACAAGTATAAAAACATATAAATGTATGTTATTATTTGTCAAAATGCTGCGTTCCAAAGTCGCGATGAACACTGGCGTCTCACAACTCTCAATAGGACAGAACATTGATATGCCATGTCTAAAAGATATTATTTAGAATATCGAGAATATATTTCCGTACAAACAAAGGTAGGCATAACGATTTTAGAAATAACATTAACACTTCCAAAAGTGAGAGTCCTAATAACAAAGACCGGTGTGTTCTGCATTTTTCGACAAATGTATATTACATGGACCACTGTCCACATTCATCTATTAAATTGGACACAAATCGCTTCCCCAAAAACTAATATCTGGTAACAATGATCTGTGTAAATACGGTATCTGATTTCATTTGATTTCATTTGCCAGTCTTCACAATATTGCTTTTTTTACACTTTCTGCTTTCTTTATTTTCGGTGTCCCTAATATTAATTTTTATTACTCTACTGTTCATAATAAGCCAGTATTATCATTATTATCTGCTGGCATGTGTAAAGCTATATGCTAAAACTCTTGTTTTAGTTTAACGGAACTACAGCTTCGTGTAATACATTGATCAGAAAATAGTTTAAATTTAAATCGAATTTAAAACATAAATTCTAACTCATTAAAAATCATAGTTTCTGAGGACTCCACAAATTTTCAACATACATTAATTGCATATTATATTTCGTGCTGTGAAGATGAATAAGTTGACTTCTAATCTAATTTATTCAATTCTTGTTGTCGTTATTGTTTGCATTGAATTTGCAAAAGTTACAGGTATGATTAATGCATTAATTATCATTATTAGTTTAACATTACTGGAATTTTTTAGTTTTAAATGTTTATAAACTATTAATTTATTAATTACATTTTTATTATTCTAATAAAGTTATAATTTAAACTAAAAAGTTTTCAAAATACAAAAGCTGTTGATTTATTAATTCCTGCATAAGTTTTATAAAACCAAACAAAACAATTCAGAATAATTTGTGATGATAATAATTTAATGATTAATTATGTATTGTTCTATTTATTTTTGAATATATTGCAGATGCAGGTTGCAAAGGATATAATACCTTCTGCCATTATCTATTTGCGCCCTGTTGCCGCCCTAATATTTGTCATCATGTTTGGGTTGGACTCTTTGGAGAGTGTCTTTGAAAATCGCATTTAATTATAATTTAAGATACTAGATTCACAGATTTTTTGACCTTTCGCAATGTGATTATTATAAAAAATATTATTTTATGCATAAAATATATTATCTGATAACACGTCATTATCAATTAACTATGTTGACGAAAATAATAATAATTAGACAATATGGTAGCATCGTCAAGAATAGGATACGAGCGTCAGCAATTAGTTATAGAGATGCTAACATCTTTAGTCATTAATGCTATGAAGAATGGGCCTATTTTTGAATGCTAATAAATCGAGCTAGAATGCATTAAAAAGCTTATTTTTTGTATCAGCGTAATCACCAAGTACTAAGGAATAAAATACACCTAATATGAACTTTTAAAATGGTTTTTAAATACATTTTTAAAAGTGGTAAATTTAAATGATCGATTGTTTAATCTTCTTCTTGATACTTTTATCTAAACAAAAACGACTGCGCGCATCTGCGTCGCAAAAATAGAATCCAAGAAACGAACTCCTTTTAATAAAAACATTGAAATGATATTGATCATATAAAGTAATGTCATTAAAGAAATTTATGTAAAAAGGACGCAAAGATTAAAAAAAGGTTAAAACTATAGTGATGATACATAGTACAGCCATCGAAGAAATTGATATAAACATGGCGCCAAGACATAATTCTTACAATATATTCTGTTTAAAATACATAAATGTATAGATCAATATAGTATACTTCTAAATCGTAAAATTTATAAAAAAAAGATAACAAAAATTAAGAAAAATATCATGGAAATGCTATGTATAATTTATATTATTTTGTTATGTTTTAAGAATTGGCTTACAACCACGTTTGTATTCATGCTTGTGTTTCATAGCTTTTGTAAAAATGTTCTATTGCCAAGAATTTTTCATAATTTTTGTTATTATAATTTTATGAATTTTACAGTTTAGACGTATACCTATGTTCCATAATATTGATCTTTACATTTATGCATTTTAAACAGAAAAGTATTGTAACAATTATATTTTGGTGCCATGCTTATATCAATTTCTCTGCCGGCTGTTTTGATTAAAAATATGCCGTTTAATGCATGCTAGCGTGATTTATGAACGGTCAAAAATAGGCATATTCTCCTTAGCATTAATGACTAGAGCTGTTAACATCTCTCAACCTAGTTGCTGACGCCCATATTCATGGCTTGGCGATGCCACCGTATCGTCTAATTTAGTCAGTCTAGTTGATTGATATTGACGTTTTATTGGAAAATACATTTTTTACATAAAATTGATATTTTTATAACAATTGCTGGAATTGTATCAATAAAAGCAATACAACAGTCTTACCTATCAACTACACGTTAGACAGAAAATCATATGAGATTAAATCAAAATGTAACTATTTCGAAGCAAAGTGAACAATTTCGATACGGAAAGATATTTTTGCATTTTATTTTGACAAAAATGTTTAATTTCTATATTCAAGTGTTTAAACTAAAATCTAAAAAATTGCGTATAATTCATACTATTTAGAAAAGACAAATTACATTAACACAAGAAGCGCGATATGTCAATTGACGTAAAAAATAATTGTTTTTATAAAAATGTAATTATTTCAATGTGAAACATACTAAAATCGGAAATTCAAGTAAAAACAAATATGTAAGCCATCGAATAATGATTGAAACATTCAAGCATATAATATATATATATATATCATGTATGATATAATTCAAAATATCCAAGAATAATATGCAGAATGGGAGAATAGTAGATTGCGAAATAGTGTCAAAGAACGTCATCAAATTACCCAAGTTACTCTTATTGTGCATATACGGTACAGACAGTTACAATGTACTTGCCACAGACGGGAAGCTGACACTGTCAACAGTCCTGGTGCAGTGACAGTCCCGTTCTTTATGCAATTAGAACGAATAAGGCAATTGGCACGTCCATCTGGCGTTAGGGCATGTGGACGGACAATTGGCCTTGGTTGACGACATGGGCGAACTGGACGAGCTGCATGAAATTGGTCACCAACTCCTCCAAGTTGTGAAGACAGTTGAAGCAGGAAATTTGGTTGTTTTACCTGGCTAATAGTGGATTTTTTAAGATATTCCATGTGTGGATTACTCTAGTTTGAGTATAGCAAAATGGAATATATTGTACAGGTTGTTTAAGAATTACCTACGAGTTGGAGTAAAAAGTTAAAAAATGTATAAATATACAGTAGATTTTAAATTCAGATTTATAATAAATTGTAATGTTAAACTGTAAATAAATAACACATGTAAGCAAATAGTTCAAATAAACAGTTAGTTGAAGATACAAGGTACAACTCAATTATCATATGAATCAACAGAGTAGCCCAAGGACTATTTTAAATGTGGATGTTTAACTACAATAAATGTGGCGCGTTGAGAAAAAATCTAAGTTACAAATATAACGAACTTTCAACATTATTGATACTTTCGAATGGTATATATATTTTAGCAGTTAATTCTACTAACCTATTTGGTAAATTGAAGTATATTGAATAATATAAGAAATACAATATATTTATGTAAATATATCCATTGGTTCGATTTAACATGGTAGTTACTCAAAGTTAATAAAGTATGTAAAAATTAGAAAACTATTTTTAGAATATTTTATTATTATTAGTGTATTTATTCACCCAAACAATTTATATAACACAGAAATATATAATTCATTTTGAAAATTTTGTAAAATTAATCATATTTTTTATTTTTTATATTTCAAAATGTATTTATAGTTAATAAAATGTACCTACTTCAAAATAATATTGTTCCATTTTGCCCAAACTATTGCTGCTGTTATACTATAATGTAAATTGTAATTCAGATAACTTGACATCTAAGGCATTTTTATAAATTAGTATAGAATTGTAGTTAAATGTTTGATTTTGTTTAAATTTGAAGATTAATCAAGCTGTAATTATAATAATTAAACCTATTATGGTGGTGGTAAATCAAGTATCAGCAAGGGACAACAGCCAGATTTGGCCTTGCAACTCCAGCCAAATTTGGCTTTTATAACGGCCAGATTAGGCTGAATAGGGGAAGGGTGGGCAAAACGGATCTATGCTATTTCATCTTTACAGGGTAATAAATAATGTATTTGTTATACTGTGCTAATTTTCTTTCCTTCTTATAAAGTGAGATTTAACGCGAAATTTAAATTGCTAGTGTGTCTTTGAAATTTAAACTGCATTATCCTGTTTTTTACGTTCCTCATCTAATGTAAGTAACTAAGCAAAACATTTAACATATTATTTGATTTATTTCACAATTATATTTAACTGTATTTTTTTAATTCTTTATAACCTTAAATATTTTTAGTTAAAATTATATTATGTCTTGATTTGACCGAACACTATAAAATAAGTGTGCATTTTATATTTTAAATTCGGAAAAAACGGACCTACATAGGTCTGTTTTACCCTATTCAATTTATTTTATTTGTAGATGGTTTCTAAGTATAATCGAAAGTCAAACAGAAACTCTTGGAGCGAGGCGTCAATGACTGCCGCTTTAGAGGCTGTACGTACGGGAAGAATGTCATCGTACAAATCATCAAAGGAATATAATATTCCAAAAACTACTCTTATTCGTCGTCAACAAGACTCTAATAAGAAGGCAATAGGAAATTCTCAGGTTGTAA
This sequence comes from Invenusta paracnida, assembly GCA_036023295.1. Classification (NCBI taxonomy): domain Eukaryota; kingdom Metazoa; phylum Platyhelminthes; order Proseriata; family Coelogynoporidae; genus Invenusta; species Invenusta paracnida. The sequence goes on along the minus strand of JAYRBW010128445.1, from coordinate 6,539 downwards.
TAGTCATAATAACAAGTCCCGAATACAAAGCTGACATGGTAAAATCTAGGGACAAAACTAAAAAAGTTAATGCCATGACTTCTTCTTCGTCTATACCTCATCAATGACTGGAACAGAAAATAAAACCTGTATAGAATTCTTCTTCGTCTGATTCGACATACCAAAAAACCATCTCCGATTGCCACAACATCAAAATCTTGTGCAATCAAAGAACCTCTAGCTAAACGAATAAAACAGCGACCCGACGATAAATGCTTTTACTGTGAAGGTTTATTTACATAATCCCGGAGGAATGAAAGATGGGTTCAGTGCATCGAGTGTGAGAATTGGGCTCACGAAATTTGTGCAGGGTTAACAAAAATAGGTGTTTATTTTATTTGTGAAATATGTAAACACTAATTCTTTTTGTATACGTATAATTTGAACTTATTCACTTTTTAGTGCTATATTGCTAGATAGATATTTTGAATACGATGTATTATTATGTGTTTTTTATTTAAGTAATTGTTTACGTCTGAAAGTAATTGCTCAACTGTTATAATAATAGTGTAGGGTAAAACAGACCCTCCATTTGTCCTCCATTTAAAAATGATTAAAAAGTCTTTGTATTTGTTTCTGAGTTTTTTTTAATACAATAATAATGCATATCAGAAAGGTGATGGGATATGTAATATAAGTCTTAACAATGATTATGACACATATATACCTGTTGTAATACAATAATTCAGATAAAATATATACTTATACATTTTAGCTTAGTAAGTCCACTTTTCCCCTATGCCAGCAAAATTAGTCTATTATTGTTTTTGAAACAGCCTAATTTGTCTGAATAATTGAAATTATTATTACTTATTTCAAGATAAATTTACTAATGCTCCTGCCGATATGTAAACGTTAAATATTGTACTGAGATATCCTGCTTGTAATAACAGAATATATGTTTCTATGGATAAACTTGTTATTTTTACGTATGGTACTCCTATATGGAATCATTAAAATGTTTAGGTTTTTTTTGCATGCCGGTAATTGGAACTCTTATCATACATTAAGGGATTCATTTAGAGTGTAGCGTATTCTTAGCATACCGGTAGGGAACTCTTAGCATACATTAATGGATTTTTATTTAGGAAAGCAGAATGAATGAAAACGAACACACACGCTCGTTTTAAATAATGAAAACAGATGCACGCGTTCCTTTTAATACTTTACAGCCGTCCCATCCGTCCCATTGGCGAGAGTCTTGTATCGATTCTGATTGTTTGAGAGGTGTGAAGGTGGGCACCCCCCCTCTCCCTGGTTGAGAGATACCCCCCCCCTCCCTGGAGTCGTAACACTCCTCCCTACTAGGTACTAGTATACTATTAGTATTACTATGCTTGTGGTATAGTATATATGTATTGTAAAAGATTAGAAAATAAGTTATAGTTATTTATACTTTGTCTATATCTACATATAGCATAAATATGTTTAGAAATTGAAAACATTGACATAAATAAAATATAATTCTCAAAACTTATAAATTTAAGCAGCTGCATGTGACATAAATACCTTATAGTATTACCTCATACACTAACATTGGTTCCAACTATCATAATACACTGGGTGTTAATAAAACTGTGATAGTAAATAACATTGAATCAGACAGACACCTCTGAGTCTGAATAACAATGATATTAATTTTCAAAACAAAATCAGAAATAGCACTAATATTTTTAAACATATTTACTTGTGTACAGCAGAATAATGAGGGATTGATGTTAGTAAGTTATGGCTATGAAGTATAGACTATATGATTAATTAAAATAAATAAAAAGGTTGTTTTAAAAAAATTATTAATATAACATTAATATCAGTATAATTATATTTTATTAATGATTATATAAAAACATGTATTCCTATATTGCTAATCAACAAAGCATTGTAAATCATTTAACAGTGCAACATTATAATAAATCATTGACATTATAAAGAGGATATTTTTTTTAATACTTATGCCAATATTTAGAATTAACCATATAATTTAAATTTAAAAGAGTTGAAATCTAAATATTTTAAAATTAATTTATCGAATCATTAAATATGTATATCCTATTATAATATAATTTAAGAAAACACTAAATAATTAAATTTGCATAAAATCAATCTACTATACAGCTATATTTCACATTAAAATTTTTATATTAATAATTTAACTATAACTATCAATAACCAATATTTATTATTTACTGTATATTATAGTAATAGTCCATTAGTTTTCTTAGAAATAAAACAGTTTTATATAAAGTTTATATATATTAATTTTTAAATGTAGGTATATAAAAAAGAGTATATTGTTAGGCACATTAATAAATAGTACCCCTAGTTGTAGATATATAAGTTACCTATTTTAAATAACTTTAAAATATCATGTCAATGGTAATAATATATATACTAATGAAAAACAAGAATAATTTAATTATAATTTTGAAAATCTTAGTAAATATAGTTAATGTTTAACATGAATTCATGAAGGTTTTAATGTATTATGTTTGATTTGGAAAATGTAATGCATGAACAAGCTTAACAATGGCAAACAAATTTTCAGGTTAAGAACTTAATAATATCTATGTCTAAGTTATGCTTATAATAAAAGATCTGACTGAAAAATATTGAGGGTTCGATTCCCTTCTTTTTATGTCATGCAATATATATATATATACATAATTATTCTATCAAAAAGGCAGCTTGGTTGGCAGAACACTCAGTCTCTTCTAAAATTTAAGCAAACTTGTTATATCAAAAATGTGAATGTGCTCAGAGTTATAGCTAAATAATTAGAATGTAGGTAATAAGTTTTTCCAGTTTTTTTTTAATATGAAGATAACTTTTGGAAGATAAATGCCTTATAAATTATGTGTAAATTTAGGTATGATTTTAGTATATATAAAAGTATTCTAAGTACCTATACTTGTAAAATAGTATCATTAAAAAACCAAAGTGAATAAAAAATAGTTATCAATAGTGAGACAAACAATATCCTCCGTCTATCAAAACTGGATAAATTAATTTTTATAAACATTTGAGAAAATCAATACTAATCAATACTAGAACACCAATGTCCCCTCACTTTTTCAGATCTAAGATTACATACCTTTATATTCATATTTTTAAATATAGTCGAACAGCTTGAAAATGTAGAGCTTTCAATATTAGAGTTCTGTTCCTTTGTTTGTACCCCTAATTACACCCTAGACCAAAACGCTCCTTCCCAGTAATATATCTGCATTCTGAGGACAACTTTAAAAGTAATGCAAAATAAGTTTTCTCAGTTTTAATACTAATACCTACTCTTTATTATATAATCATCAAAAAAAATCCGCCATATCTTGTCCACATCAATAACTAGTGTCGCATCATGTAGTATCTCGATGTCCAGGCACATTACAAAGTATATATTTTAATATATTCATGCTAAATTATTTAGACTACATAATTCATTCATATTTTGAAATTTGAGCTAAATCGGACATATAGAATCTGAAATATAATAAAATTAGTCTCAAATAATAAAACGTCCATCGCAGTATTGAAGAACAGCCGAGCTGTGTTGGTCCACGTCCCACCGAGCAGGGACCAAGATATTGCCGAGCTCTTGGCGCTCGCAGTAGTCATTCTCATGGCTAAAAAACGACAACATCCATTCTGATTCTCTGTCGAACCTTTATACTATCAAAAACCCTCGGGCAGGCACAGTCCCGCGTATTGACGATTATATTCCACAGCGACTCAGAAAAACCACAATCTCTAGTGGGTGTCTACGAAAGGGAACATTGCTGACTATTACTCACGACTTCACCTTCTGTAATTCCGCTATTAAGCCTTAGCCGTGTATCGATTATTGATTTTAAATTGTCCAAAATAAAACGATATTTGTATGAAATTTGAAATTATTTTGAATATTAAATAATTCGTTTTTCGCTATCAATTCAGGTTGACCAATTAATATTATTAAATGTTTATTGTGCAAATAAAGATTTTTCAGCAATTATGTACATAGAGTAATAATACCAATAGAATTCACTCTTTCAAAAAAGAATAAATATGTTTGTATAAACATTCAAAGTTCGCCATTTTATATTCCCACCAATGCGATGGTAATTTACATTCTAAAACAGTATAAAAGATCGATTTTCAAAAAGCCAAATATACATGATATAATGTGCTGATATGAAAAATAAAAAATATAGAAACGAGCGCCTGAATTAGAGCTACAATAATATGTAATTTATAGGAGTATAGCTTGAATAATGACAAAGTCTTTCTATACCAGCAAATAACTAGTTTTGCCTACTTTTAAGCAGTATGAATACGAAATAAAGTGCCCGTACAATTTAGGCTATGCATACCAAATAATGTAGGCAAAACCAGTTATTTACCACTATCAAAAATCGTTTTTATTATTTAAGCTATACTCCTATAAATTGCATATTATTGTAGCTCTAATTCAGGCACACATTTCTATATTTTTGGTGCTGTTTCAAAAGTGTGGATTTTCCGCTTGAATCAAAAGAGTGAGTCTTCTTTACATTCCTATATTCTTTGGTCATTATAGTGTGGACCAACATTTATGGTTTTATAGGACGTTATTACTACTTTATGGCATGTGTTGTTAAATGTGATTATGTTAACTATTTTCGTTTTGATTTGATTTACTTTTTTACATTTTATTGAAAATGAATATTTATTAATAATATACTACTCAACATTTTTCATGGGAATAAAGTAGTATGTTACCATAAATCAGGAAGGTAATTTTTCTTGAGCATTTTAAAATTAAATTCTAAATCTACATGGTCGAATTACCTTGTCTGTAAAGTTTGATAGATGCATACATTCAAATGCGCTAAGTGAACTCTCTTGGTATTATTACTCTATGGATGCAAGTGTTTTCAAATGTCTGTGTCTACTACAGAGTTATATATAAATATAGGAGAGACTGTTAGGCAAACTGATATGCACAGTTCTCTTCTGCATCCTTACAAGTTCTTCAGTCTGATAATTCATCAAGCATGAGTTCCGATCGGGTGCCCCCTATTCTAGTAATGATTGCATCATATAGCGACATTAAGGATGATCATTTCTTTTTATACACTACTACTATCTACTACTTCTAATTTGCAGTTGTAAGTCTTATTTTGTGAATGTCTTGAATTATTTTATTGATGACAGTTGATAATAGAAAGACGAGTAAAATCACCACTACTTGGTTAAACAAATATCAAATAAAATGATCTCTTCATGTGCAGAATGGACGCTTTCGAAAAGTGAGTCATTTTGGTTCCTTCTGGCAAGACAAGCAGTGACGACCATGCTGATCAATAAGTTCCAGATTTGTCTCATATGGTATGACTCTGCAACGGGTAAGACATTTATTGATTTTAGCATTTGCGTAAATATACACCGTTCAAAAATAATACAAAAAGCCTTTTTTCTGATAACGTGTAATTTAGATATGTTGAATAGAATATGTCATCGTCAGTGAAATTATGATAATATGTAGCACAACTAAAAGAAGACACAGAATGTTCACAGAGTTAATACGAATAAGATATGAAATCACATAACAACAGTTTCATGAAAACCGTTAAAGAACTTAACAATAGCTTCACGTATACATAGAAGATGTGCATTTCAAACGGCTGCAACTATGCAACCGATGACCTTGGCATTTTGGAAGCGACTAGAGACCATCATGGACTACTTTATAGGTCTTTAAATAAGTGATCATGACTGACATGTCTCAGCTGATATGAGAGATACGACAAAATGCCACCACTTTCCAGCTTTTGACGAGACATGTCTCAGCTGCTATGAGAGATACGACAAAACGCCACCACTTTCCAGCTTTTGACGAGACATGTCTCAGCTGCTATGAGAGATACGACAAAACGTCACCACATTCCAGCTTTTGACGAGACATATCTCAGCTGCTACATGAGAGATACAACAAAACGCCACCACATTCCAGCTTTTGAAGAGAGATGTCTCAGCTGACATGAGAGATATGACAAAACGCCACCACATTCTAGCTTTTGAAGAGAGATGTCTCAGCTGATATGAGAGATATGACAAAACGCCACCACATTCCAGCTTTTGAAGAGAGATGTCTCAGCTGATATGAGAGATACGACAAAACGCCACCACTTTCCAGCTTTTGACGAGACATATCTCAGCTGCTACATGAGAGATACAACAAAACGCCACCACATTCTAGCTTTTGAAGAGAGATGTCTCAGCTGATATGAGAGATATGACAAAACGCCACCACTTTCCAGCTTTTGACGAGACATATCTCAGCTGCTATGAGAGATACGACAAAACGCCACCACTTTCCAGCTTTTGACGAGACATATCTCAGCTGCTACATGAGATATGACAAAACGCCACCACATTCCAGCTTTTGAAGAGAGATGTCTCAGCTGATATGAGGGATATTTCAGCTGACATGAGAGATATCTCAGCTGATATGAGACATTCCTCAACTGCAATGAGAGATACGA
>JAYRBW010128434.1:0-16280 GCA_036023295.1 Invenusta paracnida | reverse complement strand
AAGTCATTTGAAGCAGGCTATGTCAGAAAATCTGCTAACATTTTCTCAAAAAACAATATGGACGAATTTCTTACTAATTTCTCCATGAACGGAAAAGTGCTCCATGCATGGAAAAGTATTAAAGTAATACTTTTCCGTACTGTCCATGAATTGAAAAATGAACTTTTCCATACATGCATAGAGAAAAAGTATATTTTTATGTTTATGGTTGTTAGTATTCTAAAACATTTCCTATGGAACTATTAAAGATAACTTTTTATATATACATAAGAATATGAAATTTGTATTACAAATGTAAAATATTTAAATGAATTATATTCAAAAATGAAATTAAATGGTAACTATTATATTCCACAAAATTTAAACAGTATTTACAATTAAACGTTACAAAATTTACTACTACTTGAATAAACAAAAAGTAATATACAGTTTAATTTTTTACTATTTTGAGAAAAAATAGAGATATGTTAGTATTCTTCAATATTGAGAAGTTTGATAGTTGAATATTGGGGAGATATTAAAATAAAGGAATAGTTTGACAGATATAGTCAGACAGTCCATTCTATCAGCATACAAAGCAACCAGTAGACTTTAATCATAGATGGCAAGAGAACATTTTCATAAATATCGAAGTATTCAATAATTCATTTTGTCAAAACTGTTAACCTGATTTTCGTCATCCATGTCATGCATGAGATGTATATTGATTGAGTAAATAAATTAATATACACTGAATAAAGTATAAATATAATAATTTACACAGACTCTACAGAAAAAAATTAGTCGTGTAAGATGTCACGTCGTTGAGTAAGAGTCAATATAAATACCGGCACTATAATTAAAAGCTGCTAGAAATTAAACGGAGAGATAACAAAAGGATCGGGAGAATCTCTAACAGTTTAACAGGTAAAGATTAATTTATAATATTAATGAGATATAAATGAATGCGCATAAACATTAAAATTTAATAAATCATAAAACCGAACTCAACGCAATGCTTTTATCGATTACATCTTCGGCCTATCGTCCTCAGATGCTAATCTCAAATAGCACACGTGTATTGTCTGTTTTCTATCTTATATAGTGACATTGCATTTTACAGAGAAAATAATAATTCAGCAATTGTTTTATCATACAGCTGTACAATATAAATTTACACACTCTATGATTTAGATCGCATAATAATCAATTATAAGGGATCCAACGGATAAATAGGAATTTAACAAAGGTTGATCTATATATTTTATAATTAATTAGGACTCAAATTATTTATACTTATTATGTTATGTTCAAAATTATAAATACATTTTTCATTTCCATTTTGAAGGTTGGTTTATATATTACTCAAAATTGTGATATTGAGACTAAAGAATCAGTCATGAACTCAATTATTATTTTGATGTAATGAAATTTTTATGTGGTTGTGAAACATAAAACAATAACATTTTATTAAATATTATTATAGTAATGCAGAAAATAACTTACTAACCTAATTTTTAGATAACTACATATTTTTAATTATTATTTACATTAAATTAACTTTTTGTTGCATCGAAATGTCGAAGATGTTTTGTGGATAATTGTATAATTTTATGGCTATTTTAAAGCTACAATATAATTTTCCATAACTTAATATTTCTGTCTGATTCGTATATAAAAAAGCCAGGATATTTATAATTTTATATTATATGGTATTTATATATTATTTTTTATTATATTTCGTATATATAAATATGCCATATTTATTGTTGGCGAGGATATATAACTATATTGGAACGACTAAATATCCGTACCTAGTCTGAAAATGTTCTACCCAGAAATATTTATTAAACTTCTTAATGCATAATATTACAACTATATTTAACCCAAACAAGGGTTAACTCACTGTGTAAGAATGGCAAGACTTGTCACTGTTTATTTTGTTGGAGTTGTCGTGTTTGATTCATTATTCTACCCTTAAATATTCACCAAATTCATAAATATTCCTATACAAGTTGTGTATAATTCAGATTAAAATATTTTTTTCACACTACTTATGCTTGACACTTTATTATCAACTTAGTATTAACTATAACATAAATTACATACATATTCATGTAGCTAAGAGCCTGGAGAACACGAATATCACAATATATATATGTATCTCTCTTCCTAATTGTTGTATTTCAAGTAAAAATGGAACACTTTAAAAGAAAAAAAACATCTCCCCTGCCTAGTCTTAAAAAACCACGTGATCAAGTCATAAGTCGGCAAAACGTCTTCCGCTTGGCCGGAAGATATATATCTTCAATGGTACACGCCTCAGAAATGGGCGTGTACTTAATGGGACAGTGATTAAATCTTTATATTTTATTGTGAAATTATGCAAATACATAGATGTAATTTGTATTCTAGAATACGAATATCTTATTGCCTTTTACATATAACACATATATATATATAAAGTTATTGATAATTTTCAGATGCAGTCAAATTATATATGGATCATACCTTTATTATAAATGAGAAACTTTTTGTACGGTAATTTTAAATGGATTCTTTTGAATAAAAGTTCAACTCTAACTGTACTGGGACAGGCCCATTTAGATAAGTTATATTACAAAATTATGAATATTTGTTCTTGTTATTGAATCAATATTGGAATTGTTGTATTTTAACTTTAGATTAATATTTTGGTACTATGCAGAGAGAATATATAATAGGTACCCATATAATACTTATTTATCAGTAAGTATGCCTACATGAAGGTATAATTGAAAACATATTAATAATAATAAATATAGATTTATATACATAAAAATACGCATGCATATATACCAGATCAACCGGACTGCTGGCTACGCACCTTATACACTGTTTATATAAATAAGTGTTTTTTTAGCATTCTGTCTAACAATTGTTTCATTTAGACATTATACATATTATGCTTATATCCTATAACTACTATATATATCGTATACCTATATGCGTCTATACGTTAATTGTATATAAATAGTATACTATGTAGGTATAAAATTGTTTTACAATTTCTGATATACAATATAGGTACTTGAATAAAACTATTGTTATATTGCTTAATATATTACACACTATTAGAAAAAACGTTGTTTATTCTTTTTACAATTAAAACTACGAGAGAAATGTTGAGGTGTAAAATGCACCCCAAACATCGTTTACCTAGTAAAAAAGAGAACAATACAAACTGTTAATTTCTTTCTTCATTAATGGATATAGAATGGTGGTACCAAGGTTACTGACTATGGGGTTACGAGGAACTATGCAAGCACGTCTTGTGCAATAAATAATTCAGGAATGAATTAAGTACGTCTGTGCAGTAAAATTAACTCCTATGTATATTAAATGAAAACATAAATAGATTATTTAAGTATATGATTAATATATATGATAGTAAACAGGTTCCTTTTAAGTAAACTTTTTTTAAATAAATGAAAACACAAATTTATGCATATACGAATATTTTCACCAATTCTTAACTCAGTATTATATTTGGGTAAGGTGACAACAAACAGTGAGATACGATAATATATAGTATTTAATACTATATTGAACACGTAATTAGTGAGACAACTAATACGAGAGGTGAAGTTTAATCAACACAGGCATGACAGAATGGAAGCAACAGACTACAGTCGTATTCACGCTGGGCATAAAGAGTAGGTTTAATTGAATTAATATAGAGCGCCTCAGTAATGACTAATTTAAGCTTATTATGAGTTTGATTAATTACACAAAAAATCGCAACAGGGTTACTATAATGATAGTTGTGGAGGTGGGGCACAAGGTGAGATGTTTGCAGATAGAAGTGGATATAAAGCCTCCCTTTTCTAGGTGGACGGGTCGACGTTGTCAACCATTTAGGAGCATGTTCTTTGACTCTGGAGGAAAGCCGCCTTTTCTGTTTTGCCAATTTTACAGTTTCGATGTATATATATGTTCTTTATTGATCTATATCTTCATGCATTTTAAACAGAAAGCATCATAACAATTAAATATTGGTGTCATTTTTAAATTAATTTCTTGAATGGTTATAATTAATTTCATCAATATCATTTTAACTTTTTTTTAGAAGCTCGTTTCTTAGATTTCATTTTTGCAACGCTGTCATTGTTTTAGATACCAATTAATTTTTGCAAAATATTACTATATTAGTATAATTTCATGAATGCAACCTAACTACAAATTATTTATTCATTTATAAATTCCTGTAATAAACTGCAAAAACTATTCTTTCATATTTCATCGTAAATGTCAATAATTTACAAAGAATTACATCTATGTTCTCGTCAAAAGGAAAATGAAGTCTCCATCCATTACGTGCTGGGCAGTTCTTTCATCCAAATTTAGAATTAGATTAATAATATTGAATACAACAGCGAATTGAGAGAGATACGAAGATATACTCAGTACAATAGTTACATATAATGTCTTTGCTCTTAGATAGGCGTTACAGAACCATAAAGTAACCACAAGATGAAGCATCTGTTCAATTTATAAATTAGAAGTGAAGTTAGAAATATTCTCAACACCGGTCTTCCGAATAGATGGATTGGACGTGAAGGATTAAATGGAGGATGTATAGAATGGCCACCAAGGAGTCCATAACTTTCCCTCAATGATTTGTTTGTTATTGGAAGATATCGAAATAAATTTAAACAGTCTCCAGTTAAAAACATTTTGGAAGAACTGACAGAAAAATTGAGAAACCTTCTCCAATGAATTGAAATTGATGTCATCAGGCGCACTTATCTCTCTTTCATTCGATGGTGGGAACTGTGTGATGAATATTTTGTAGAATACAAATATATATTTTTAAATTAGATTATATGTATTTTTAAATACAAGGACTTACCCTGGATATATTTTACTTATTTTAAAAGTGATTAAAAATCCGCGAACAACCTGTATAACCTTGTCACAAAATCTGTGCATTACATTTTATTATTTAAATATTTGATTATAGCTCAATTATAAACACAACGCCTCAATAAAAAATCTCACCTTGTGATCAATTCATACATGCGCGTATAATAATTAATTGTCACGATAAAATGTTAATTTTCGATGAATGTTACCATCACTTGAGAAGCGTTGTTAATCCTTTGACAAAAGAAGAATTCTCGGTATAGAGATGAAGATAAATATTACAATTTTATTCATTCATTTGAGATGATAAAAATGTTGTTGAGAAATTTTATAATTCTATATTGTAATAGAGTATATGATTATTTTTCAATTTTTTGTACTGATAATAATCTTGTTTTATGTTGATCTATTTATCAATTAAGTTAATTTAAAAATTACGATCGATATCCGAGCAGAGGTTAATATTTTAATAAGTTTACTACCACTTTATTTAATTAATATATTACTAAGATTTATTACAATTTTCCTGTTTTTTTGTATTTCAGTTTAATATATTTATTAAGCTTTTTTACTGTTTTACTAGTTTTAATATTATTTAATTTAATTATTTGACTAAATTTGACTGAGTTAAAAAGTTTTTCATACTACTTCTAACTTCCTACTAATGTTGAAGTAATTTTTTTTCATTTTCTTATTCAAATGGTAAGCAGTGTTATTTTTTTCAAATTCAAAATATTACATCGTTGGATATGATTTGTGTTGAAGATTTTATTTTGATTCTAAATCCTTTATCACAAGTAAGCTAATTAAGTCGAGAACTTGGAATATTATCTAATATATTCTAGAGAAAAAATTGATATATGTATTTGTGAGTGTGAACGTGTATGCTCAGGCTCCTTTTAAATATTAAAATATGGAGTATACATATATACAGATTAGAGATTAAAGACTATGTATAAATAAGATGATTACTGTCAACTACACTATTTAAGATAAAAGAAGAGTTTGATCGTGTGAAAGTAGTTGGTATCATTATAATGAGAGAGCAAAGAACCGACTGAGCAATGTGCATTGGTGGATATTAGGTACTTACAAATTATCTGGATATTCCATAATTGCTCTGATTTTCAAGGATTTATTTAATCATTGACCAGTAGCAAAAATTGGCAACTTCTAACTTTCGGAGTGTTACGCTTTAAAGTAGAAAATTTAGCACTTTCACAGAACTCGACTGTAAATATTTTTGGCAAATACCTGTAGCTAAAGAGAGCCAAGCATATCAAGTGATTGTCACACTTTTCCGGAGATATTCTTATGCAGAATACTCCTACTGGAATTAATTCTGCACATGAGGCCTTTGCGAAGATTATGGCTGCAGGTCTCCTTGACTGTATGTCCCTCTAATATCTTGATTTAAGATCACACGCTCATTTGGGCATATTCTCGCGTGCAACTTGATATACTTCTGTACGATATTTTAGACAGACTTGACAAAACAGTGCTAATGATTAACAAAATGGAGCGCGAGATTTTAGGCAGACATCAATTTGGGTTCATTGGATGTCTGTTGTCGGAAGATATTTATTAGTATACAGAACAAGATTCGAAGCAATAAAAAATGTGCCTCTAATCTGGATTCAAAACCGAAATTCAAAACATTGTCGGAATTATCGACGTACAATTGGAACAATGCGGGTACAATGAGAACAAAGAAAACATTTGGATTATCGACGTACTGGTTTCAGAGTAACAAACATCACTAAAAAAATATTTTGTAAGCTCGTTATATACAAGAGATAGCTAAGAGAGACTTACTGAAGTCAATAATCGGACACGATTTTTCTTTTTGTAAGAGTTCAGAATAAATTGTCCACATAGAAAGTTGCATAAAACAATTTCAAGACACAAAACTTTCATAAGAAGTATAAAATAATAATTATTGTATACATGTATATTTCGAAAATATTCACAAATCGAGAATCGTGTAATTGCAAAAATGTAAAATTGTACATTTTCATCTAAGAAATAAGAAAAAAACTAAAGTAAATTGGCAACTGACATTAAATGGACACAAAATACAAAATACACGTGCAAATGTATAAATGTATAAATGTACAAATAAATATATACGTTACAATAATTCACCAGAAAAAGACAACTGATAGAATAAAAGATAGGACTACTTTAAAATGGGAAGTTATAGAGAGAATATTTATAAAGAAATATTGGTAAAACATGTTTGTAAATATAATTTTTTTTAATGTGTGCTTCTGTGGTACACGAAAATGTATATAGTTATATATATAGAGGTGACTTGATAATTACATGGAAAAAACAACTTTATATAATATGATAACTTACAGACTGAGTATTATTTATATGTGTTAGTATGCATGTTAGTAGGAATCAATAATTCTGCTAAAAGTGTAATTTATCTAAATAAAGTTCCATTTGCATTTGTATTAGTCTTTTAATGTCATGGGCGCATTTGATATGGTCTGAAAGCATTTTATGTAGCCTTGTTAGCATTTGATCTGACGAAATACGCTATTATAAAATTCAAATCTGAATATTATATCTGCGGTCGATGCATTTTTCTGTCGCCCATCTAATTTGAGACGAGAAAACATATATATATGTATATTGGGTGATTCATAATTTTCAAGAACATGAAAGGAATAATTTTATTTTATATGATTATTACCTTTACATGTACATATTAAAAACATTTAACAACAAATAGTATGAGAGGTAATTGTGTACCAGATTACTCAAAAAGTTCTTCATCAGAGTTGATGGAGAACTTTTTTAATAATCTTCCTCCAGCTTCCTTACGCTGAATATGTTTGTGAAAATCGCGAAATGTGCTTCTGAACATTTCAAGTTGGATGTCCCTCATTTCCTATACTCAATTCTGCTAATGAGGAAAAAACATTCCTGCATGTTGATATAGACACGATAACAAAGAAAGATAAGATAACGTACATTCTTAGCTCAGTTGTGTCATCGCCAGATGCTGTTGTACCGTTCTTCCTGCATGTGGTCTGTGCGATACAAAGGAAACTATTTCCAAGAGTTTATTTTTCCAATACCAGAGTGATTCCATATAGAAATCGGACTTACAGTCTTCTATCGATAAGTTTCGAGTCCGATCTCTATGGTTCATTCTCAGCAAACAAACTTTAAATTTCGATTTCTTTCGATATTTTTATAGTTTCAGTGTGTAAAAAAATTCCTTGCATACAAGTATTACTGAAATTATTATTTAGACATCACATTTCAAAGTTCATTTAATAAGAATTCTCTGGAAAATTATGAATCTCCCCGTATAGGTATTTAACATTTAAAAGAGCCAAAATAGCTTTAACATTTAGTTTATTCAAAATTAATGAATACATAATTCGTAATAATAGAAAGGTTTAACGAGAATTCGACATATCTCTATTCACACTATCAACAAAGTAAACTGTGCAGGTGTTTTGCCATTCCTGACCGAAGCCGAAACTAATGTCAGAATTTAAATCTAGATAAACTCTAGATAACCGAGAATATTTCTGGCCCGCTCTGTGCATTACAATACTTTAATTATGTTAAATTATGTTTGCAAATTAAGGATTTTATATAGGTCAATTTGGTGCTAATACGGAATATTTAATGATTTCCGTAAATAAGTTATAGGAGATTATGAACATAGATATATAAAAGTTTACTTTTTATGGCTTACATGTATCATCCATTTTCTACTTATATAAAATACCATTTACAAACACAAATTTAGTAAAATACTAGAGGAATATATGCATATTATACTATTATGAACAATTTGTTTAAAAAGGCTATCATTAATTCTTTGATAAGCAACCCATTTTACCAAGTACATTTCTCACCATTGATACTGCTATTTCAGGAGGTACATAAGTGTAATAATTCGAATGCTCCAACTTTTGATCTGTGTTTTGCCAAGACTCATAATGCATTGAACGATAGCGAGCGATGTTAGCGTAAAACATTGAAGTGGATTTGTGTCTGTATTTGGGGAAGAATTCAACCACAGAACCAAACCGGGGAATCATGAGTCCGAATGTTTGACCAGCTCCATGCATCCCTAGAAGTATATCCGTCTCACTGGCGTATTTCAGTTGACGCTGCATTGTAACGTTTTCAAATTGAACGGTGCGAATAGATAGCATTGAGAAATTGCCTCGAAGAGCGTTTAATAATTTGTCTTCGTTTTTTATTTTACGTGTCACATTCATTGGTTTCTTGTTGTTGTCATTGTAATCTCGACGAATAATAAATAGCATCTCCACCCGGGAACACTTTAGCGATCGATGAATCACGTTCTGGGAAATGTTAAATCGTGATAGGAAGTACTCACGAAAATCTTCAGAAAAGGGAATCCCTTTTCTAGTTTTTTTATCGTAAAGAGGACTGCTATTGCCCACTGTTGACCAAAGTAAGTCCGGTATTTTTACTGGTTTTAGCAGATTTCCCACTCTTGTGAATCCAGCGAAAAGTGTACTGTATACAACTTCATGTTGTACTTTTGGGTAGCTATCAATTAATAAAATGTGTACTTTCGAAGGATTAATTCGGTGGTAGCGGCAATCAGCGTATGTGCTATAGTAAATAGTCATTTCGTGAAATATGTTAGTGTACCAATCTCTGGTTATTGCAATGACTGTACTGTTTGTTGGATTGAAAACTTCTGTTTTTGAGACATCCAGGTTATCAGTAACTGTTGCATTTTCCTCGATGAATTGAAGCGACTTAAGATAGATATTAAGATATGTTTTATCATGTCTTCTATTTCGTAGAAATACATTTTTCTTCGGTAAAGAATTGTGGCGAGGACACTGCAGTCGAAAAAAACCAGACTTTAGTCTAAGTTCTTCCATGTATGGTTTATGACTATCAGTGGCGTGGCCACCTGGTAAGCCATACTTTAATTTGGGATAAACTAAAATGTTACTGAAACGTGCACATCTTGTATTATAAATTATCATTCGACCACTGCAGTAGTAATGTTTTTTTAAATAAGGATTTGGGGAAGAGTCATTTGAAATGTTATAGAAGATTTCTTCGTCCTCATTTTCATTTAAAAAAAGCACCCAAAAAATAGAATTAGAAATAGAAGATTCAGATAAATAGTAGTTCAACACTATAATAAAACATCCTACCATAAATAGCATCACCATGATATTTCTCATTGGATATTGCTTAAAACACATATTTTCTCTTTCAACATATATGTCACAGATTTTCTGTAAATTTTTTTTTCTTGAAAGTTATAGGCATTAGATACGCTGATTTGGTGAGGAAGATAAAATAAATATATATTTCCAATTAAGTTAAACTTTTTGATTGCGTACACCTTTCACAGCTTTTACAAAATTGTAAAAAACGTAACTACTGCCGTCTTACTATGCTGCAGAAAATTGTCAATTTAGTTTACCTATGTGAGGTAAATACAATTTCTCTATGGCATAGGCAATGGCTAGAATTATACCCAGTACCTACTATTTGTTATATAGTTGCCATGGCAAAGCAAAATTTTATCCCAAACAGCGTGTTGATTTTTCGTTTACTAAAAAGAATCGTTCAATATTATGCTATATACATATGTCTGTATATATAAATATATATATATATTATCCCAGGAATTAAATAGAGTTTGCGAAAACATTAACATAACAGCTCTAAATAGACTAATTCGAGGCTTATAGTTTACAGATGCCGCGGAAGCATTTTTGAGGGGAGAGGCGCGATATTTTTCCTGCAACATCGTGTCCATTAAAATAAAAAAGATTGTAGTTCCAGTTAATACTTTATTAATTTTATAAGTACTTTTAAAACAGTGACCAAAAAAATAATTAGAATATTCTTTGATAATATTTACATCATTGATATAAAATATCAATAACGATTCTTATTTAAGTAACATTCGAAAAACTTCCTATAGCTCAAGGAGCTTTCAAAAATCTTTAGGAGCTCCTTCACCCATTGTCATTTATAAGCCAAAATGATAGGAACTGGCAACGAACAAAATAGATTGGAAACTCTTGGTAAAAGGAGCTATGATATCTTAGGACGACGATGACATTCAGAAAATGTTAGATGCCCTTATATATCTTATCTGTGGATCATATCTGATTTAAGTTCTTTGCCGATTGGTTTTATTTGTTGCTTGTGTTGTATGATTAAAATTAGTCTTGTAGAGGTTTTGCCACTAACTTACTTTCCCACATTACTTATCAGTTAAACCATATTGTTTATATGGTCTATGTGGTCCATATTGTTTATATGGTCTATGTGGTCCATATTGTTTATATTGTTATATGCATACTTATTATTCTCACCCATATTCATTCTTATGTTATTTGTATTGTTTACTTATTCTTTATTCATATGTGTTCATTTCAGATATTTGTAACATCTTTGATGACAATTCAGTAAACGTCGTTTCATAAGATAACATATACTTGTTTAAGTCTATTCATTATAATATATAGTTTGTTTCATTGGGATTTATACAAATTTTGATTTGCCACAATTCAATAAATTAATAAAAGCACTTGCATTTTGATATTACTATTATATTGTTAATTGCTGTTAAACTTAATTACTGTAATTCATATACTCCTATTTAGTTATTTCTATGAATCTGGTACTGCATTATTTATAGTATTACCTGTAACTAATTAAAAAATATATTTATACAGTATTTAAATTTTTATCTTTATTTAACATTTTTAAAAGTTAATAAAATGCATTTGGCAATAAAAAATTATAGGTACTACTTTTACATTTGTTCTATAATACATTCAATCATATAAATTTCTACTCTATTGAACTTATAATAGCTTTCATATTAACCGTAGGTATAAAAGAGTTTAATAAATTAACAAAACTAATAAAGGAATGTTCCAAAATAATAGTTAAAAACTGCTTCATAGAAAAAATTTCATGTGATAATTTTAGCCCACATCTCATAATCACCTTTTCATTCAGACTTACGTCCCAATATTATTGTAGTCCCTGACAAAAATGTTAAACTGTGTTTAATTAAAGATTAATGCAATTTTTGATATCTATATAATATATTCAAAAAATATACCAAGACCAAAAAATGTTCTGAATTATTTTTATCTGAAAATGGTATCATCTAACACTAATAAGTAAAAATAATTTGTTCTGCTACTGGAATGAATATGTTTATTTAGCTTATGTTGGGGTGCCGATTATGAATTTCACAGCAATTTTTGGACTACACATCCAGTTTTTTTTTTACAGGGGGCCCCAAGCATCATGTTATATTCTGTAATACTCATATTGCTATACAAACGTTTATGCTATTTAAAAAAAACACTAGTATCTACATAAATAATACATTTTTATTGTGATATTAATAACAGTACATATTACGAAGAGATCATTTGCATAAAACAATTATATTAATATCTCAGCACAAGGAATATGTAAGAAATAATGTCATAAATCAGTTAGAAAAGCATATTAAAAATGCTTTAAACACTTGCTCTATCTTTAGTATTCGGAGTCGAAGAAGAACCAACAGTAAACCCCATCATGGGTGAACTCATTTTCATCTGGTACCTGTTTTCCATCACCTTCATATATTAGTGAAAACATTCATCGTGCTCATCACAAACGTCATTCAGAATTAGTGGAAACAATTTAAATATGACTTCAAGAAGTGCATTTTAAGGGACATACGTGCACCTAATATAGTTTAAGGTGTGCTATAAGCAAGTTTCCAACAATTTCTGTGTGGTTAGCAGTACGTTACCTGCCCAAAATATCATCACTACTGACACAAATCCGTTCCAAGTATTCATGTCTACAATGAAAGTCTTAAACTCGGTATCATTGATGATTTTGCGGATTTCTGGTCCCATGAACACTCCTTCCTTCAGCTTAGCATCACTTTGAAGCCAAACTTTTCTCGTAGGCATGCATTTATATAACCTTTACTGTATTTTATATATATATATATCGAATACACTCATAGCAAAATTCAATATTTATCTACACATATTTTTATCTAATATTGCTGATGTCGTTATTTTTAAAGTTTGACTCGTTAATTTGACCCCAATAATTGTAATATAAAAATAGACTATAGATATTTTCTATATAACATATTCTAAATTTAAAAAATATAGTTATGTTTTAATGTTCATTTTAGAATATAATCAATTTAAACTTTTATATTTGTAATAGAAATTTAATATTCTTGTGTATGTATATATAAAAAATTATCTATAATAGTTATATAATATGAAATATTGTAGAATACTAACAACCGTAAACAAAACAATATACTTTTACGATGTTAGTAAATTTTATACAATTCCGGTGACACAAATTGCTAATTATTAAAAAATATTACATGATAACAATATATGGCCACCTGCTTTTAAATATTCTGTCCGTCTATTCTAATTTTCCGTTAAGTAAACGGATATGATCAAGTCTTTGTTCTACAAATGGAGAGTATTGAGGCACAAATAACGTAGTTAGATATTGTGAATTTCATTGAAGGAAGGATACGATATATAACAACATGGTATTAACACATAACTATAACACATACTAATCTATATAAATACTGCTTATGAAATGACTTTTTCATTTCATAAAATAGAATAGAAAAGAAAAGAAAAGAAAAGGAAAGGAAACATAACAAAGGCATCTGTTTTATGAAAAGTAAAAAAGTCTAGTTCATAATCTTATAATATATTAAATGCTTCTCTATATTAATATGACAAAAATGCATCGACATTTTTTCATTATTCCATCTTAACTGAGTATTGTATATTAAAAACAGTATTAAAAGTAATTCCTTTGAATTAATAGTTCTTTAGAAATGTCTTTTTAGACATTTTCACGAAATCTATAATTAATATTAATTGCTCAAATGTTACTTTCCTTTATAGAATATAGTATAATAGTAAAGACAAACCATATTAAAAATTCTGCCGACTAATAATACCATAACTATAAATGAATGTGCCCCATCTAATGTTAATCATGTCATAATACAATGACTAAATTTCATATTTTTATTTCTTAAAATTAAACATATATAAATACGTATAATACGTTTATTTATATAAAAAATAGTCATAATATAAATTCTATAAATAATCAGAGTAGGATAAAATTCTAATGCAATGTGTTGAGGGCGTGATTCCAATTTATAAGATGTCAAAAAGTATTCAAAATATCATTTTGAATGTGTAGTAAGTATTAGTTTTTAGTATAAGATAAATATGTGTAACAGGGACTAATATAATATTTGTTTAAGCTTGTTTTGGTATTCCCTGATTTGATAATTAGATATTTTTGTTTATAAATATATAGTACAAGTATAATTATACCATAGAATTAAAATCTACAAATTCTCTTGTTTTGGTATTGTCTATACTATATATACCTAGGGGCGTCTTTCTTTCAACTGAATTTGTTGATTTACAATTGTTTTGGGATTCACATATCTAATGACTTTCATTGGAATAAACGTACAACTAAAAGTACTTTCTATTTCTCTTTAGGATCCTTTATATTAGCTTAGAATAATGTAGATTATATATTTACCTAATAATTACAAATAAGTGAACATATTAAATATAATATTATATAAAATATTGACTAAACAATTCACTTACACAAATAAGTTTCTATACTGTATGAGTAGTTGTATGAGTAATTCATTTAGAGTCTACGAACAGTGCCTAATTCTTATAGATAAGAGTTCTTTCTAGACTAGTGTAGCACATAGAGCGCCTCTGTGGTTCAATGGGCTTGCAAGTTTGGCAGTTAACAGCAAGGACTGGTTTCAAGCTCACCCATGTTATCGCTATTTAAACATTATATGATTCTACATGTCTATTTACCAATTATAAAGATATTGTTCATCATTTTTAAATAATTATATAAAAGCTTACTTAAAATAAGCTCTAGCGTCTTGGTGGGTGTACTACCTGTGTACTACCTGTGTACTACCTGTGTACTACCTGTGTACTACCTGTGTACTACCTGTGTACTACCTGTGGAAACGACAACCAGTTTAGTGGCGCAATTTATAGAGTCACATTTACTGTTAAAAATATTTGACCCCAGAGTATTCTACCACCCAGACAAAACGAAACGTTGAAAGTAAAACTACGTTAACTATTAGAGGAGTTATATATATATGTAACTACAATAAAATTATAACAATGAAATGCAACAATGCCCTATATAATAAGAAGGGCGGACAGATTAATGCAATACATTTTAATGCAAATGTAACTGCATTTGGTTGTAAAAAGTCATATAATAGTGTTTAGCTCATTTCTGCCTTAAGTTTTTCTGCTATATATTTTAAGTATTTTACGATTCTGAATTTGTACCCATTGGTATACATTTTTAAGCGATATTATATTTTAAATTCGTATACTACTAGAATATAGCAAAGTATTATTGTTGAAAGTAGCAATAAAATAATCTAAACTCATAATGAAAAGTTACACATATTTTTTTTTTTGGGGGTATACGTGGGATAATCGATTACAGATAATGATATTGATTATTAGAAGATGCAGTAGCATTGTCAAGCCAAGAATAAGAGTGTCAGCAATTAGCTTGAGAAATGCTAACAGCTCTTATAGTCATAAATTCCAAGGAAAATAGGCCTATCTTTGACAGCTAATAAATCAGGCTAGAATGCATTAAAAAGAATATTTTTGGTATCAGTGTAATCAGCAAGCGTTAAGGAATAAAATGCCCTTAATATGAGATTTTAAAAGGGTTTCTAAATACTTTTTTAAAAGTAGTCAATTTCGAGGAAAAATGTTTTCATCTTTCTTCTTATTTGTATTTAAACAAATACGACCGCGTCGCAAAAATGAAAGCCTAGAAATGAGGTCAACAGAAAAACGTTGAAATTATATTGATGATAGGAAATTCAATCATTAATAAAATTGATATAAAAAGGACGCCAAGATTTAAAAAACAAAATGTTAAAACGCGGACAACGTAATAATAGAAAGCATAATATAAATTCAATGTATTAAAACAATTGCATTGTCCTCGTGTTAAAATTACAATGATGATACATATAGTACAGCCATTAAAGAAATTAATATAAACATGGAACCAAGATATAATTGTTGCAATACTTTTTGTGTAAAATGCATAAATATATAGATCAATAGGTATGGAACATAGGTATACGTTTAAACTGGAAAATTAATAAAAATATGACAACAAAAATTATGAAAAGTATCATGGCAATGTTATAAATTATATTGTTTTACTATGATATAAAAATTTACTTACTTAAAACAGCCACTGTGGGTTTCATTACTTTTATAAAAATGAGCCATTGCCAA
>JAYRBW010128423.1:0-16280 GCA_036023295.1 Invenusta paracnida | reverse complement strand
AATTATGAATATGATGAAATCAGAATATATAACAAAAATATATATTGTTATTTTTGTTATGAAAATATATAAATTACTTGTAAGCTATTGTTTTACATTTGGAAAAACTAAACTTTAATATTTTTAGGGATTACTACAGCTATAAACGGAAAAATCTATCACTTCCTGGCATTTTCAATGCTAAAACATTTGGCAGGGTAGACATGAATGGCAGCCGTCAAAGTAAACAAAATCACAATAACAGTAGTTTATTTCTTAATTATCGTGTAATATATTGATTATTTTATTATTGATTAATTATAAAGTGATACTTGTTATATGTATATAAATACTTATCGTGATTGTAGTTAACCAATAACTATAAAAAAATATATATTTTATTTATTTTGGAATCAAAATCCATAGCAACGCCCTTAGAGTCGTTTCTCTATGTGTACTTTATGATGTACACTACGTACATAATACATATAACAGAAGATTGGCAAATTTAGTTTTCACAACACACAAAAAGGATAACTACATCGTTAACTACATATGAGATATGTTGCATTAGCGGCGGCGGCGGCTTTTTGCGGTAGCCGAGTTCAATTTTTAGACACTATCGACCGCTAATTTTATATTAATGATAGGTTTAAACAAAATACTGTTTTATACACGTTATATGTCGGCACTTATATATATATATTGCTTAATTGAAAATACTGCAAATATTGTTCAATGTATAGGGTATATTTAAAGCAATAATTGGAATTAATTTTGAATAAAAAATTATATTTTTATAATGCTATTTCTAAATTAAACTAATATACGAATTGTGTTAGCCTTATATTAATTAATTTATATACAGATTCATATATAGTTAATGATAATAATATATTATGCTTATTTCGATAGCATAAAATTATTATTTTGTAAATACTTTAACAAGGTTAAGTGAACAATTTTAATATACAAAGTAGAATTAACCTAAGAAATGTATATCTAATTTAATGAGTTTGGTTTGGAAAAGTTTAATGTTGGTAGTATGTAACGTGACAAATACTTTTAAATAAATTATTTCATGTAATAATTTGTCTTAGGACAAAGTATGCGTCAGGTAAATATCATCACATTTAAATCATTGCTCATACATAATCGGAAAATCATATGTTTGCCTTAATAGTAAATAATTCATTTACTAAAAAGAAATTAGTAACACATTTTAAGCCATGGCTTAAAATTTGCATTTAAGTCTGACAATTTAATACTTAAATACAAATATTTCGACATTGAATCAATCGAAACTTTTCTACCACAAAAAAACCCACCATTAACATTGACGTAATTTAACCAAATTAATAACAGTAAAAACAGCCTTAGAATTAATACTTAGATATATGATAATGCAACAAACCTAGTACAATATAAACATTTTTATAAAGTCTCCAGATAAAACCTTAATCTATTTGTAAGTTTTTTAGCGCCATAAATAAATTTAAAAATGTAAAGGTTTAACAATGTATCTATAACTAAAAATATATCTATGTAAACTATTAAATTTAATCAAGCAAAATTAAAACAATTCAATAACGTTAATAATAATAATTCTATAAATAATAAATAAAATACTAATGTAGAATAATTTCCCTTATCGTATAAAATACATATTACTATATAAACGAATGTTTCATTATTTCTCAAGATATCTAATTAATGAACTCTGAATTTATTAACGAGGTTATATAATTACACGGAAAAAGTTTATTTTTACTATGTTCCCATAAATAAAACAGTGTTATTATATATTCGTAATATTTTTAACATATGATAACATTGCGTTAATTAAATATTGTAACAAAGAAAATAATATGTTTTAGGATTTGAAAATATTAATTTGTTTTTTAAAACTTGCTGAGTAAATTATCAAATTTAATTTTTGCAACATATGTACTCGTACAAGTATTACAGATACATGCTAAGTACAGCTAATAACACACCTATTCAATTTGATAAAGATTTTGTAATCGTCTTCCTAAATTAGTCATAGTGCATTTTATGAACCATAAAAACGTATATTTTTTTTACAAATTAATAACAATTGAACCTTATATCTACTATGAAATACAGATTTAAATAAATATGTCATTTATTTTAAATAAATATGTTATTTATTTTTTTATTTAAATATAAGTTAACTAAGTAGCTAAGTTAAACAAAATGTAAACAGCGATTGCATTTATTTAATTTAGAAAAATAGAATATTAAATTAACTGAATAAGATAATGTGCACAAATAGTAAGTGTTATACTAATAAAATAAATAAGAAAATAATCTAATACAAAATATCGGAGAACACTTTTATTACAGTGCTTTATTGTAAGTAATCGTTGATTTATACAAAATAAACTTTCAAATTAAGATAGAAATAAATAACGTGTAATGCACGATCAACATTTAAAACAGTAGCCACATTAAAACATTATATTATCTAGTGGACCAACACTTTGAAAACACTAAAAAAGTGGAAACCTATTTGAAAAAAGTCACTGTAGGTACAAACACTGTTGGAGAGTTTTAATCTGGTTCTACTTTACTGAACTTGATTCAGTTTAAAACATTAAATAGAGTTTCACATTAGATTATAATGGTATTCATTCACATAATTACGAACTGTTAACATATTAACATTACAATTTGAAGCAAGGGCATCATGGTTATATAGTGACATACATTCTAAACAAAAACAACCCAAAGTTAGATCACAAAATATGTCAAATTTATAAAGGTCACAAACGTTGTTTAACATATTTTTAAATTAATTATTTCAGCTCGAAAATTTTGCAAACTAAGTGTTTTCACTAAGATCAATAAACTTTTAAGTTAATTAAACAATTTAAAGAGGTTTTATTGTTTTTCCTTCGCAAGCAGCGGTGTGCGAAAGCTGCTATTGCAATATTATCCACTTTCAGACTTAAATTATTTCGTTGTGTCGTCGTTCGAACCTTTCAGGTCTGTGGATTGGAGCAAGTATTGTTTCCCTATTTGAAATAGTTCAGATGATCGGCAGCTGTCTTCACTACTATTGGAGGGCTGTGCAACAAGTCACCCATCTCAGAGTCTGTCGAAAACGGTCCAATTACATCCCCGATCCTCTTATTACGGTTATCAATGTTCCAGAAGATGGAGGTGTCACCTCTAAAGAACCGAGCTTCCACTTTATTCGGTGGTTCCTAACAGGAAAACACAGGAGCAATAAGTCCGCTCGACGCAAAGCCAACAATACCTGCAATATGTCTATTAGTGAATACATCTAAAACTACATCATATTATTATGACGACTAAATGGATATTTTAGATTTATGCTGTATTATCCACACATTGTCACAAACCTTCCCAAATAAAATACATCTAAATCAATTTGCTTAAATAATTGATTGTTTAGACTATGTTGTTTAAATATTATACTACGGCTTAGAAATACAAAATAAAATGTATTATCTTAAATAAAATTAGTATAATATTATTCTGTAAAATTAAAAGACTATTGTAAAACGCACCAAGTAATCGTGTTAGCTAAACTTTTTTTCTTGAAACCTAATAAAAACTTAAGATGCCATAATAGAATTTATTTATTTTTAAAAATAATAAAGAACAATTCTAAACGATTTTGAGGAAGGTCGTTTTATCAGGAGAGCTACATCCGTATAATATAATATTATGATCCCCCATTCGTGATCAAGTCAATATATAAAAAAGCTTTCACTTAAAAAACAAACACTAACTATATAAAGTAAACTGACCCCATCGTGCTTGTTGAGCAGTTGAAAAAGGCCTTGTGGAGCAGATGACGATTCGTCATTCGAGATAGTGGAAGAAGAAATAACAGCAGAGGAAACAGAGGCGCGTTTAACAGGTCGATAGTCTTCTAAAGGAGCCAAATCCATAGCAAGACTTGCTGAAAACATCTCAACATCTGCAGCGCAGGGAAGGCGATTAGTGCTGCTTTTGCTCCAGATGAACTTCTTCTGACTGGATGGTTTGTTGCTTGAGGAGGTGAATCGACTGCCGAATGCGCTCTGGAAGCTGGTGGTCAAGGAGGATCCGGCTCCTGATTGGTTGCTAGTAGTGGATCCTCGCTGACCAAATTGGGCGCCAAGAGGCGCGGGTGGATACTACAGAATGAACATTTTATTATTATTTGTCTTAATGTTACTTAACAGTTTTAGTAGTGTACTAGGTACATATTATGATAATACATAGTATTAAAGTACAAAAGTGCACGATATGATAGCATGTTTTATTATTATGTAAAAATTATAAGATACTTCGAAAGATAAACTCCATATCATTTGATGAATATCATAGCAGTAGATTAAAATAATGAATAGATTTTTTAGCATGACGTCTAATTTCATGCATATTTATATATATTATTAATAGTTTGTACAGTCAAACAAATTAATGATATTATAATATATTATAGTCTCGGACAAAATATGAAAAAAATCCCAGATAAAATTACATACATTTACTATTTTACTAATGTTTAATATCTTTTTTAAATATTTGAACTTTACACAATGTATTATATTATAATATTAAAGCCTACATTCTCTTCTATTATGTTACTTACGTTAGTGAGATATTAAAAAATAGTTCTCACACTTGATTAAAAAACAAACAGTTTTTTAAATAATAAATATATAACTCTGAACTATAACATGATTTTATTTTAGTTATAACTTTTAGAATCCTTTATTTATCATACGATGTAATTTGAATAGAATACACTGTAAGTTTTAAAATAGTATCAAGTATATGTTCTAGTTTTTATAAAAAAAGTTATTTTATATTTAATTAGATAACAAGTAAATGTATATAATTTTTCCAAACTATTGTCCGAGGCAGTATATGTATATGTATATTATGTAATATTATAATATAGTTATAATATCCTGACATTGCAATGATATTAATGTGAAAGTGCTATTAATACTATTAATACATTAAATCAATAAACAAGTATCGAAATTATAAATTATGAAATCCAGCAGTAAGCATTGATTAAAGTAGTGTATTAAAAGTATTTAATATAGTTTAATTAGGTAAATTCAATTTCAATTTCAATTTAAAATTAAAGATAAATCTGCCAAGAATATATTTATTTATCGAGATCCTATTTTTGTAAAACCAAATTAACTAAAGATATACAAAATATTTTAACACAGCATGTAATAATGTGTTAATAATGAAAATAACAAAAACACTAATTTTATCATCAATTTCTTAAATATAATGAAGACGATTAGTATCTAAGTGGTTCTTCACAAACCTTCTTTTCAATATTTTTGAAGAAGACAGTGGTATCTTTTATGACGCCACCAAAGTTCTGATGGACCGTTGTCGATTGCTGCATCCACATGGGGAGCTGGGACCGAGCCTCGCTAGACGCGAATCTTTCGTCGCACAGGAAGACAACTCCAAAATCTTTATGATGTCGAATAACTCTGTAAGAAAGTTGTATCGATATAATTGTAATGTAAGGAAATATGAAAGTATTAAGATAAGCAATGGTTAAGATTAAATTGTCAAAATAATCTGTACAGATATTTTAAATAATCGGTTTATTGTAGCAGACATCTCCTGAATAAAAGATATTTAACTATATTCATTAAGTAAGTATCAAAAGTTGAACTGTTAACATAAAGATTTCAGTCTTACAGTTTTCAATCTAGTAGCTTCTGCTTGTCAGCTAAACTGAAAATGTTGTGCATACCTATTTTAAAGTAATTTAATGAGCTTTTGCGAACATATTAAGTATATTTTGAAGAGTTTTCTAATATTAACAGTATTTTAAGAATATATCAACATTTTCTAAATTTATATTCGCTGCTACATGCTTTGGGACATTTTGAAAAAATATTTATTAGTGATTTCCCTCAAGATATTTATTAATATTAAATTATTGGACTTTTAGGTAACTTGGAGAAAACTTACTTTACGCGCAAAGTAATGAAAAATGTCTTCTGCCTATTTTGATATCAATATGGCTTGCTAATCTAAGGGCAAATTCAAATTTAAACCCACCCCACTCTTTTCACTTAAAAATTAGTGTTATGTGGAACCAACCTTCCCACAGCCTGGTTTACCGCCTTCCATGCCTGCTGCCGATACCACACCCGGCCAGTGAGTCCACCCTTCTTCTGTTCGTCTAGATAAGCCATTTTGAGCTTGACACGGGCCTGCATAGCAGGAGGGAAGGGCAACCCTACAACCACCACTCCCCGGCCACTGTGGTCCGTTAGATCCAGACCTTCGCTTGCTTTACCTCGGGCCACAGCAAGGAGTGCTGCTCCCCCGGCTAATCGCGGGTCATGTACTTTGTTTTGGTAGTCGATGATCGCCTGCAGTAGGATATTATGGTGTCGATAGCAGCAAAAATTAAATCAATTTATCGTAAATAATTTATAATAGGCATATATAATTAACCAATAAAAGAAATAGGACATATTATTATGTAAAAGTAATGAAGATTAATATTAAGTTTTTAAAATATATAAATATTTTGACATCGAATTGAAATATATTTAAACATATTTGTTTTTTAATTTACTATTATTAAAAAATATTCTATTCATAGATAGTATAAATGAGTCCAAACCATAAAGATAACTGTATTAGTCTTATAGCATTGCACCAATTTTTATGTATTTAAAACGTAGATTTAATTAGATTTACAAAATATCATAGGTTTTTTTTATTATTCATTGTAACGAACATTTTGGTATGTTTAAACCGTAAATTAAACATGCGTTATTAATAAAATAAATTATTACAAAAATGACAAATTATTACTATAAACACCCAAAAAAGATATCACATAGTAGGTGTTAGAATTTTATACTGATATAGACATAATTTGATATGTTCAAAGAAATAATATTCTCTTAAAAACAACATAAGATTAAATTATAATATTAAATTAAAAATTAATGAAATAATGAGAAATTCTTTAATTAAACTTGTAATAGGTTTTTCTTGAAGGATACATTTGTAATTAAAATAAAATCCAATTAATTGTTAAAAAGTTTTCGAAGGTCAGGATAACGAATTCAAGAATTTAGTTTTGATGTTACTAAATATGTCGCTGACCGTGATTCAAAATTACAAAAACATGTCTATTAAAATAATTTGTTCAGGCTTACTTAATTTCAAGCATTAGATTACATTTAAATTTAAAAATCTGAAAATGTTATGTGTAATGGCTAGAGATAAAATTGGCTAAGACCTAGATTGTTTTTTTAAAAGTGGAGGAGGGGTATGAGGGTTGTTTTTAATTACATATTTAATAGAATTACTATAGAATCATGCTTAAACACCCTGAAGAATCTCACACATGCTTAATATTTTTCTAGATTTATTTATAGTATATATTTATAGATTTTGGATGTATGAAAAATGAGGCAATAACACCAAAAAAAGTTGTACTGAGTAATTATTACAATATATAATCTGGGGTGTGTGATCAAGAGTATAACAACAATACTTATGTACGTTTCATACACCCTATGAAAATCTTTTTTCTTCAATAATTAAGTATATCAATTTCTCATTAGATTTAACATACCTATTAAGAGTTTTAAGTTTCATGTAATTTGAATGAATACGAACTTGAAACTACGCGCTTATATTTTACAATTTTCTATATCAAAATTTTACTGTGAATAGAATAGTTTGGGTATTTTTTTAATTTGAGAAATATTTGATTACATGTACAATCTTGCATTTTACAAATATCCCCTGAAAGATTATGTCTATCCTGTAGCAATTGTTTTTCGTAAGAAACATTTACTAATTTTGAAGAGCATTATTTTTAATATAATAATATTATTTTAAATGAATTAGCGGAGTAAAAAATAATTATTATTAATGTCTCTTCTTAAATATTAGAACTATTTTTTCCATTTTGGCAAATGTAGCCTAGCATTAATTATATTAAATATTATTTTTAATTTATGAATACTAAAACTATTATTATATCAAATATATGGGCAATTAAAATTTAACAAAGTAAAACTACAAAAGGCCAAAACATAATTAAATAACTATATTTAGGTAATTTATAGGTAAATAATAGGTACCTAATTAGGTACCTAATAAATAGGTATCACACAATAAATGAATACAAAATTCCACATTCCACAAAATATATAAATTTTATTTACTTTTAAAAATGTTGCTTAAAAATTTGCCTTACGTAATATATTATAACTTTATACATCATATATGTAATGTTTCGCACTCCTGATACAGCACAATTTCAGTTTACAAATTGCAATAAAGCATAATTATTTATACTTAGGTGAAACCACTTAATGTTGCTATTAGGTCATGAGATAGTACTTTCATTTCTAATAAATTGATGACAGTAAATATCTTTACATTAGTTTAGAGTGTCTATAGCGCCAATAGTTGTTGAATTTATTTTCGAAAAATACACGAACAAAATAAAGAGTAAAAAAAGAATAAAAATATGACAATGAATTTCCGAAAGGTGTCATTAAACAAATTCATGATTAAGTAAATATATCTGAAATGTCTCAATTTAGGATTATATTATCCTAATCCTAAATTTGCCCATATAGGGGTTCTACCAGTCAGAAAAAAATTCTACGACTATTCTAGATAAAAAAAAATATTTTCATCTAGTCAGCTTCCTTATTATTGTATAATTCAACTATAAAAAAAGAATTCTTCAAACAAGATATTTTCATGTAGTCTCAAGTATAAAAATATTGTATATTCAATAATATAATTGTAATTTATCAGAACATTTATTTTTAGGTTTAACACTAGTGTAATAAATAGTGGGTAATATATAACAAACTATTTTGGCTTTAAAATATTTATTTATTTATAAATAATAGCTAGAACTTTTCAAAGAAACCAAGCATATATTATACATAATATAACAAAGCAGTGCAGCTACATAATAATAATAAAATGTTGCACAAACCTGAGAAAACTGGACTTTGTCTTTCGGTTCTACAATTATTTGTTTGTAGTTGAGAATTCGATCATAAATTTCGTTTGCCTGAAATCCAAATTGAAAATAAGTTTAAAATATGAATACATATATTATAAACAATAACTTAGACATAGTTTAATGAAACAAGAAGATACTATAAAGATAAATAACAAATAATATAAAAAACAATTTAATTGTAATTAAAGAATGACGTGTATATGAAATAATAGTTTATATTTTATATAATAAAATATCCAATTATCTGTGCAATAAATTTTAATAAAACAAATATTTTTATTAAACACATATTATTGGTAATAACGAAGACAACATCGATCATTAAATAATTCAATAGAATGGGTAAATCACTTACTTGCCAAAAATTTATGCATTTCGACATGACTGTATAAGACGGGAAAAATACAAGCAGACCACGTGGAACTAATCGAGCAAAGTTAACTGAAAACAAAAATACAATAATATTGGTATCTTTGCGCGAAGAAGATTAAAATGATCACCAAATAAATACATTATTATACAAAAAAAAACAATTGCGAACAATTTATTAATAAAGTTGAATACATTTTATTTAATTAAAATTACATATTTCATAATATCGTGTAATTATATTGAGCCTACGTACCAATAGCTTGGCCCAAAGACGACTGATAGGAAGTACTTTCTCGGTTCGCATAACTCGAGTTAAGAGCTGTATTATCAGGTCCTTTGGTCACCACGGCAATCTGTAGTTGATCCTTATTGATCACGTGAGGATTTCGCAGTTCAACTTCAAAGTTTCTATGGATCATTAATAATAATGCATAACATAATAATAAGCTTCTAAATCTACCTAATACAGATCTTAAATTGCAATTAAAGTTGCTATTAATAATTCCACCAGACAATAAAAACTCAGTGTAATCAATTCTCTCATTTCCTATAATTTATTAAAAAGCTACGTTTATAATTATATACGCACATGTTGAGTTCAATCTTGAGGTTTTCAATTGGGTAGAGTGTTCCACTGGTCAAAATTACACAACGAACCTTATGCATCAACAGTTCTGCCATTGTTCTAAAAGAAATGTAATTAAATAAATTTTAACATAGAACATATTTAAAACAACAATAAAAAGTATACTATGAATAGATTTATTTATTTTTGTAAAACATATTATTAAAATTACGAAAAACATTATTTTTGTAAAGTTCTATGTTCACTATTACCACAGAATAAGCTGAAAGTGAAATAATGTCTAGATTGTTGCATTCAGGGTAGCCACAGAAATTTTCCTAGGTCTTTAAAGGACCTTTTTAATACAATTATTTTTCGTAATCAATTTGTTATATCATACATACAGTGCATTACAATACATACAATGCATTAAATACAATATATATTTTTAAATGGCCTCCTCCTCCACTTAAAGGCCCCTAGCATTTAATTATAGCACTGTTGAAGTATTATCTTAAAAACAGCTATAATTAAAACAATATATTATGCAATACATAGTAGTTTAAAAAATGTTATTTGTCAAAGTACAAATTTATCTGTGGATTGGTTCAAAGTATTGACCATATTGGTTATGATCCATTGGGTATGCAAGCTTACTAACCGCTTTGTCTCAACATTTAACTATACAAGTTTTTGTTTAAATAAATAGTATTATATCATCTATCTTTGTTAAAGTTAGCAATCAAAATTGTGTAACAATATTTGCATAGTGCTTGAGTAATTGCTGTTGACCTCGTAGCCACAAACTGTTACAACAGCTACAATAGTTATAGTTACAGTTACAATAGGTAAGATTTAAATAATCAGTTGGGTCCCATTTTTTGCATGTTTTTCTTTAGTGAATTTTCAGCTAACTCTAACTCCTCGGTTCTTTTCTACGAGGCTTGCCTTAGTGCCTTTAATGGGGTTATTGCTGTTTTGGGATTTTTGGCTTTTAGTGCCACATTACATGCATTATATTCTTGTTTCCGAAGATCTTGTATCTCGAATAACAATCTTCTTTTCTTGTTCTCCAGTTGAATATTTTCTGTGGTGATAGTTTCATCAACCTTTCTCTTCTTTTCAGAGGCAATCGATTTCTTCTGTGACTCAATGAAATCTAAATTTTTCCTTCTGGCAGATAAAGCAGCAAGAATTATCTCTGGAGTATCTCCACAATAAAAGTATGATAATACACATAGACCAGATATATGCGTAAAATATATACATAAAAAGATAAATGCGCGAAGCACAATTTTTTGAGATTATTATGGTTTATAGATTAAATGGTTAAAATAAAAATTTGTTTATAAGAAGATCTTTTAAAGGACCTATATTCAGAAAAAAGGACTTTAAAGGACCTTTTAAAGGACCGAGTCCAAAAAAGGACTTTAAAGGACCTGTGGCTACCCTGTGCATTATGTTCGGGCAAAGAAAAATGTAAATGGAAAGGCCAAATAAAAATATTGAAAACTTATGTATTAAATTAAAATATTGAAAGATATACAATTAACCTTTATTATATTCTGATTTACTTAACAATAATGTCGTCATATTATTCAGACAACGTACATCACACATATATTTTTGTTAACATTGAAATATTTTTAGTTACAATAAATTTAATAACAATCGTGCCTTTCTTTGAAAATGCCTTTATCGCAAGCGTCAGTTGTAATTTTAACTTTTGATTTATGCAATACAATCAAAATGTCAACAAACTAGTATAATTAAATTAAAATATATAACCAAGTAACCAGAAAGAAGCAAGAATATCACTTTGTACTCACCGTCCAGGACTGAAACACCAGTAACTGAGAACTCGATTTTTCTTTTGATGACTGGCCCCACCAGCAGCAGGACCCGGATTATCCCAAGAGATTTTTGGACCAGTTTCCCCGTGTAGGTTCTCGTCCTGAACGTGGACTCGATATGTGATCGCGATCTGGTGTTGGATGGCCATCACCTCGTCTCGGCCTTTCTCTGGGTTATCTAAAAACACAGTCTTTCGAATAGAAAAAAATAGAGAATCTATTTAAATATTAGCGTATTAGTTTATTTCTCACTTTTTCAGTTTATTACATAATTTTTCAATTAAATTAAACCAAGTTTCATGCTAAAAGTAATGCTATGACATCCTCCACAAAAGGAATTCGATTTTTAAATTAAGTTTATTTGGATTTGTGTTATAACAAAGTACGTAATAGCAATAGACTCATCGAATAATTATATAAGGATGATGCAAAATGTTTACAGTAACTTCATAGGCGCAAAAGGTCACATACACGATGATTTATTAAATATATTAAAATTGTAAATTTATTTTAGCGGAATTTTATTTAAATGACGAAATACAACTAAAAATCGAATAGAACATTGGAATAAAATAATAGTAGCAATTATTCAGCTGCTATTCATATTATTAATAGTTCTCTGTTTAATGCTGTTCTCTAATTTTTAAAGCAAATTTACAACAAAGCCAACTTCGACTTCCTATAATCTATTTATTCAATTAAATTGCTTTTTTCCATTGTTATTATGATAAATTAGTAAAAAAAAAATAGTAGACGGTAATCGAAAAAATTAAATTATTCTTCATATTAAAAATATAGTATGGCATGCAGGTATAATAATGTAGAATACATATATAGGGCAACAACCTTCAGGAAGTCTTGAACTTGTGAGAGACCCTTTCCTTTACGCAATTTATGATCTGTGAAATTAGACATAATAAGATTAAAATGATTCACGAGGTATATAAATAAACGTATATTATATAATATTTTAGGTAAGAATTAAATAAATAGTCTATGGATCTTATAATATGAAGAACCGAACTAGTTAGCTAAAAGTAATAAAAATAATAAGAATAAATTAGAAATACATTTCAATATGTTTGTGTTTCGAATTTTAAATTTGAATTCCATTTTATAAATATGTCATAATGATACCGAATATTATTTCAGATAAAAATGGTAGTTTTGTTAAAAAATAAAAAAGTTATTCATTAGTACACTACTAGAAAGGAAGAAGGTAGTTTAAATGAAATCTTCATATTTTTACTTTAAATATAATATATATATAAAATATCTCTTAACTAAATACAATTACGACATTGTGCATGTGCAGTATTATGACGGGACACAGTTGAGTTTACACATAAACAGAAGTATACATACAAATTTAAACAAATTTGATTTTATATAAGAAGACTCACTTGTAGAAGAAGCGGCATGAGCCAATATTGTGTCAATCAATGCCAATATTTCCTTCTTAGTATTGAACGTAAATCCAGCTCTACTCAGCAGATCAAAGATATAACTTGGAAAAAAAAAAAACTATAGCAATATTTAACATATTTTAAATTAAAATATAATTAGCAGAACAATTCTTACTTTCCAGGCTTTGTAAGGCCATCAGATGGTACCAATAAATTGTCCAAAATGTCCTCCAATTCAATTAGTTGACCTATAAAAGAATAGAACACTGGTTTAATCAAAATGAAAATAAACTTTGTAATCATTACAATTTTAATGCATACTTTTTTATATATTGATTTAAAACCATTATAATTGACCTCCTATGTATAGTTATTTGCATAAAGTTTATACTACATATAAATATTAAGTTGAATATTAAGTGTGAACTATGTTAAACAACTATATAGAATATTTCTACGTACAAATAAAATTATATAGGCATAATCTAGAATATATGAGATGAGTTCACTAAAAATAAATAAGTAAACATTTTCAATGATTACATAATAATAATTTGTGTATTAGATTTCATTAAACATGCGTGGAAAAAGAGTATTTGCTGTTTTCATGATCTAAATAAAAATATTAGATACATTATTTATGAACAAGAAAAAGTTTTGGAATGCCAATCTCTTCCTCAACAATTGACTCAAATTAAACAACAACTTGGCCTATCGTAAAATTATAACAGCGCTTGTTCATAGAGCTTTGGTAAGAGAAGTCCTAAGAAAAAGAGGTTTATTTCTTATTCAACATCAACCAATTTTGTTGAAAATTATTGGATGGTGTCAAAAGAATATGTTTTTGTGAGTGTGCTTATAAACTTGATAATTTAGGTGATAAAGATACAACACATATTTAATATTTATGTTTAAGGATGTTTTGGGATATTCCTTTTGGAAGCTGCATATTTAATGAGTAATAAACATATTAAATGAATCTTAAACGAATAATTGATTATTCGATGATCCTAGAAAATAACATAGCTACTTTGTAAAACTATTTAATAACATCAATATTTTATTGAAGAACAACACCGAATTAATCTTTATCCATCTCACACGAGTGGTTAGTTTAATGTGATTTTAATTTTTTGTTACCTGATTAGCACCATTATACTCTCCTGATCTGAATCCTATCGAAAGTGTGTGGGATTTAATGAAGAAAACTCTTAGAAATTACACACTATTTACAAAGAATACCTTGGCTAACTCTGTTCATAAATTCTGGGCAAGACTACATCCACAATATTTTCAATGCCTGGTTGACTCTTAATCAAATAGAATACGCCATATTGCAAGTTGCTAACGTATAAATAATTTTTATAAATATATACTATGTACATATAAATATTTTTGTAAAAATGTATAAAATATGATATATGTACATAATATTATATTTTTAAACTACTATTTTTTTCAAATAGGTATAAATGATTATAGTAAAATAGCTAAGGATATACTGTGTCATAAATTGGCTATTGAAATACCAATTAAATTATAAAAAGTAATTACCTTTCAGCTGTAATACCAAATTAAGATTCAAGTTTGGAGCTAAAATAAGAAGTCAAAAACATAGTATAGGATAGTTCAATTTAGTAGAATATATTGGAATAAACACAATTTAGCAGATAGGTTTAGAACAGAACAGAAATTATAATACAAAAATATTATTATCTATTTGCTACTAATGTGTAAAATGTAATTTTGTAAATGAAAGAATAAATATATTGGACTGTTAATTGATATTGATATATTTACCATATTACTGATTATGTTTTATTTACATATTCGTCATTACTTATACATATTAAACAGCTCTTAACAAATGCGCAACTGGAGTAAGCTTTTAAATAGTTTGCAAATAGAAACCATTAATAGCTATTTATAGGTTATACATATATCAAAATAATAACTATACATTTAAATATGCGATAAAATATTGACTAAAATTCTTAAACTGTTTTAATTTAAATAAAATATAGTAATAAATTGTGTACAGGTAAATAATTGTAGAAAAATTGGTTAGTTTTTTTATAACGAGAAAATAATATATTTATTGTATTTTCGACTTTTTATTTCCATATTTTTTAAAGCCAGTGAGTATATTATAACATCTGGATATATCATTTCAAAACATTAGTAGGTAATTGGTTATAAAGAAAAATTAGTCAGAGTTCAGTGTTTACTATTTTGCAAAAGTTAACTAGGATATGCAGAGAGCTAGTGTTACAGACCATTCCCTCCATCAACAGCAGTTTCATCAAGAAGAGATCGGTCGAATCCGATCTGCGAGTCCTCTAGCATGTTGGAATGGAGTTGGTCCCCGAGACATCGCAGCTCTTCGATGGCCCCAGCCAGGGAGGTTGAGGAGAACTCAACCGAGGCTGCATCTTCGCACACTTGCTCCTGATTGCACAGAAAACAGGACAGACAGATCAATAAAGTATACTAGAAATATAAATAATTACCGAGGCAAATATTGTTAACTCAATCAATTTTAGAAATATAGAAGCCACAAGTTAATAGTGGGTTATAATTACTTTACAAACCAACAGTGAAATCTGATAATTAATATAAAATAGAAGGTAATGTTGTTGTAGTATTAACTACAGGGTTCATAGCGAAAATAGCCAATATTTTTGCCTGACTTTCTTAAGTTTCCCATGACCACTAGTGAAAAAATCTCAGAAGTATGTATTAATCATTAAAATGCATATATTATAAAAAAATACTATCTGTTTATATACACAACGATTATTCAATCATAAAGTCTTGATTTTTAATATTGGACACTTGTTATCCTGTAAAATAAAATGAAAAGCATGGTAAAAGTAAAATGTTTATTAAATGGCAGCTACATAAATACATATTCTTTCTTTCTATTGGTTCACTGTCATATCATATATGTTTTTGAATATTGATTATTCCACTATTAATTACTTATCAGGACTAGCATGTTATGTTGATTAGGGTGTTCATTTCTTAATGATGTTAGAATTAATTAATGTTACAACATA
>JAYRBW010128412.1:0-16281 GCA_036023295.1 Invenusta paracnida | reverse complement strand
CGCCTTTATAAGCAAATATAAAAATTAAATTAATAAGCATTAGGCGCGGGGGTGCTAAAGCACCCCAGCACCCCCTTACCTACGGCCCTGCATTAGCATAATGAATATATTTCTTTGGCGTTTATTGATTTTTAATTTATGAGTACTACAATACAACACTGCTATGACTCATCTCTCTTATTCCATTTCGCGCTGGTAGATGGGAACTGGCCATAGACTTTAAATATGTTATTAATTCGGTTTTAACTTTATTTGTTCACTTCAAATTCTATATTTTACTTATATAAATTTAAAGTACCTGCCATTAACTAGGTACTACTAATTAAGGCGCCGCCAAATTTCGATTGGGGGGGGGCAGATTTTTTATAAAATGTCTGACAAATTTTAGAATATATAAAATATTGTTACTTACATAATTAATAAACAAATCAATTACATGCATCTTGTATAAATTCTAGTTATATTAATTACAACATAGTATCAATTCTATCTATTAATTACTACCTAAATAAAATAAGGAAAAACAATTACATAGGTACTTGAAAATAGTTTGTATAATTCATATTCATTGCTAAACATAATTTAAATAACAATAATGAATACCTGATATTCATTATTCACATACAATCTAAACAGCAATAATACAGTATAAGATATAGGTACATCGTCAGAAAATATAGATATATAATACATCAAAATTTATCTGACAATTCAATTCAATTTGGATAATCGCCGCTCTGATTATGCAACAAATTGTTGAGCAATTTTAGTAGATTGTATTTCATTAGTTCTTTCTTTATGGATAGTTAATATCATCAAGTGGTTGAGACGACTTTGTTTCATTGAATTTCTGAGATAAGTTTTGAGACGTCGCAAACAGCTGAAAGATCTTTCACTCGTTGCATTTGTAGCTGGCATTGTAACAATCAGTTCTGCTAGTTTGATTACCTCTGACATTAGCGTTCTCTGGGTGGAGCTAAATAAACTAATTTGATTCAGCACATCATGCAGTGTCAGCTTTTGGCGTTCAAGTGGTGTTATTTCGAAAGCGCT
This sequence comes from Invenusta paracnida, assembly GCA_036023295.1. NCBI lineage: Eukaryota > Metazoa > Platyhelminthes > Proseriata > Coelogynoporidae > Invenusta > Invenusta paracnida. Next base: position 15,228 of record JAYRBW010128412.1, on the reverse strand, counting down.
CTGCAGTAACTGACGTTGGACCAGAAGAAGAGGAGCATCGAAGTCACCCACAAAGAAGTCAGTCACGGTTGTCAGACATTGTTCGATTTCCATGGCTCCCTTAGCAGCCATAACAAGGAGTTCCTCGCATTTACAGTTAACAGAGTAGTCATTTTGTGCAAATCAATCCTTAATACAGGACGTCATTAAATCGATGGCTTCGATAAAAATCTTTTGGTGTTGTGGGGAATGATGGTGCCCCTTCCCCAACTTCAAAACGTACTGGAGCCTTTCTTGTTTGAAGGAGTATGTTCAATGTGCCCAGAATTTTTTGTTCAGTCACATGTTTATTTTGTAAAAGAAACAAAGACCCAATTTTTCATTTAAATTATGTATGAGAGGTAAGGATTCAAATTCACCATCACTCGAGAACAAAATATATTTTGTGGAAACAGATTCCTACGATAATTCAAAAGTCATGGGATTAATTTTTTACAATGTAGATACCAAATGAGGATGAAGCATAAGAGTATGTGAAAAAGCGGTTTTGAGAAGAAAACGACAAACAATGAGAAACAAATCAATATTATGATCGGTAATTATGACACACATTTTACATATACACTTTCTTTTCAAATGCAGCCATTACAATATAAATTTAGGCAAGGTACATAGTCGTTTCTTTTAATAACTGTGTTTTCTGACGGTTTCTCATCATTGTTATTTCAAAATTATTTTTTATTAAATAACGGCCTTTTATTTCTTTCATATAAATAACTAATAGTAATGCATACTATAAAACAATTGACATTGTAAATAAGTGAAGGTTGTTTCAATGATATGAACATTTTATAGGGTTCATTTAATATTATATTTGACGTCAATATTGCTGTGATGTCTCAACGATAACTAGCAAACAAATATCTATGTGGTTATTCGATTTAAGAATGAAAAATAATAAATATGTAGAAATATGTAGAATTTCAAATAAAATTTCTGCAGATAAAATCGTCATTGATAATCGCACACTCTTAAACAATTCTCTCTTTAAGATGATCGATGTCTCGAATCTTCACTCAGTAGATGCAGACCTTTAGGTGACCCCAGAGGAAATAATCTAATGGGCTTAGATCTGGTGAGCGTGGTGCCCATTCCACATAACCTCTTCTACCAATTCAATTAGGAAATGTATTGTGTTGCCACTGCCGAACACTTGTTGCATAATGTGCAGGTGCCCCATCTTTTTGAAACCATTGTGGAAAAATTCCAAGGGCACGTAGTTGAGGTAGTAACTTCATCTGCAAGCACTCCAGATAAGATGCACCTGTCACAGTTGTATAAAAAAAATATGAAGCCAACAATATAGTGTCAAAGATGCCACACCAGACCATTCATTTTGGGCTACCCTGCTCCTTACAAGCTGAGATCCAATGTGAGTTGTCTTTTGACCAATAACAAGTATTTTGCTTGTTAACCTCGCCATTGATATAAAAAATTGACCTCATCTGCAAATAAGATATTATGTAAGAACAAATTATTATCTTCACACTGCTGTATGAACCAGTCAACCATTTCTTCTTGCCTGTCTGGATCATCTATGAGTTTTTGAACGAGTTGTAACTTGTATGGGTGCCATTTCTCTTGATGGAGTATATCATGTATGCTACTTTTGGGTACATCAATTTCCAAAGAAGCTCTACATAAATATTTTATAGAACTTTTGGACATTGCAGTCAGCATATTAATTTTTGTATCATCATAAGTTGATGGGTAGCCATTGCATGGTTTATCAGCAACACTGGCAGTTTCTTTGAATTTCTGCAAGAGTTTACCAATGGCACTGTATGAAACACCATCAATGTCAGAATTCTTTTGTTTAAATTGCGCTTCAATTTGGCGAAGAGTAAGATTAGGATTTCCACACATTAGTATCAATTTTATCATAACTTCTTGACTCCAATTAGTTTTAGGCATTATTAATCAACTGGTAGATAATGAAATTGATAATAAAATTGTTGCATGCAGTGCATGTAGAACAAGAAAATAATAGATTTATATTGCAATTGTGAGCCAGTAGAATTTGACTTTAAGCTAGTAAAGATCAATCACTCATCAATCACGCTATAATCATGCAGCAAAAACGCGGTAATAAGACAAATATGTATTTCTATGGAATCTGGAATATAATTTGTATTTATTTTATCTGTGTCCAGACTTTTCAGACACCCTGTACAACCCATAACGTAACGGTGTCATAGGGTTTCACTTAATTGCGTTTCACAGAACTGTGTTTCACATAATTGTATTTCACATAATGTGAACTGTTTGTGTATTACAAGGTAGCGTTTCGTATAAAATAAAAGCATAAGTTGTTAAACATATTTAGTATAAAATAGTTATACCTATACACAGTTCTTAAAATCATGATTGGGAAATTTTATAAGATAGTCATAAAATTTATTAAATTAATGTTTAGGAAGTAATATAAAAGTAACAAAAGCATTGTAGCCAAGTTTTTCACGCAAAAGTTATCGCATGTAGTTATCACTTATGGTTTCCTTTGGAACTTATAAAAATGTTCCCTATGTAACGGAAGACACTTTGCAACCTTTCGAACAACGCCAATACCTTTTGTCATCTTTTTTATTGTTTATAGAAAATAAATAATTATTATAACTAAACAGTTGACCACTTCTTTTTCTTTCTACAAACGTTGCTCGTTCTGCCATATTTGTATTATGAAGTCACGTATTTCGTTTATATTCACCACGCAAGAATCGTTGTCTCCATAAGCTAACTATCTAACTGCTATTAAATTATATTATGCTAAATGCAACTAAGTAATTATGTCAAACACAACTCTCTGCACGTCCTAAAGTATTGCGCAATATTTGTTGATAATTGTCGATTATGTTAAACGCAATTATGTAAAACACTACGTAGCCAACATAATCTAGTCAAAAGCGTCATCTAAAGGTATCAAACCTAAACGATTAAGATGTTTCATTGTTTTCAGATGAGTTAATAATATTCGTGACATTAGAGTTGTTGAAGAATTAATTGATCTTGAGCTGCTCTTGAGTTGATGCTGGACGAGCAAATTTTGCAACTGTTTCAATTCCTTCTCTGTTGTTCTCAACAGAGGCATTTTGCAACAGTACGTCGGAAGTTCTCTTACCCAAGAATTGAATGGTGCCCTTTTTTCTCCCTAATGATCTTTTCGTCTATTCCAGCTTCGTACAGTCTTGTAGCGCACGTTGCTTTGAGGCTGGTTTGTCCTTCTGCCAGTAATCCACATCGATAACACATAGTTTTCAACAATGCATTAAGTGTATTGTGTCCAAGAGACCTTGATTTCTATTATAACATATTTCTATATAAAATTCATACATTATTATTTCTAGCTAAAACATTTAAATGAGTAATTTACAAACTTCATTTCCTTTATGTGGATGATAACTTTATATTTACATTTTTGTTGCTATGTGTAACACTATTATGTGTTGTCATTTTAAAAGTTTAATGTTGCGCCAACATTTATCAGGCTAGTTTAAAAAATAGATACGATAAACTAACATAATGGTATAAGGTGTCATGTCTATAAATGCTTTAATATCAATTTCTAAACAGTTAAAAGTCAAATTTCATATTTTGCTACTATTGGTAGAATAAAGTTAATGTCATCAAGAGAATTTATTATATTATTTCTTCATTCCATATTCTATTATTGTACTTGTATTAACATTAGCATTGTAATAGGATAAAAAACTGTTATAATACTAGCTTTAAATTTGTTATATATATATTTTATATATTTTATATATTATTTTAGAGCTACGATGACAATTCACCAGCTACGCTCTGCATTTCTTTCAAAGAAGTTGTCACCTCTGAACGTTTGGGAATACTTTAGTAAACGCATTATCTCACTCAATGAGTTGAACTGTCTCATAACAGTAACTAATGATTTGAGCCACTCACTGGCAATGGCATCAGCGGCCCGCTATGCTGAAAACCGGAGCCTTGGACTTTTTGATGGCGTCCCTTTTGTGGTGAAGGACAACTTCTGTGTTGAGGGTGTGCGTACCACTTGCGCTTCTAAAATGCTGGATAACTTCACGGCGCCCTACACCGCCACCGTCGTTCAACGCTTAATAGACGCTGGCGGCGTCCTACTCGGCAAAACCAACTTAGACGAATTTGCAATGGGCTGTGGCACAGTGGACGGCAGACATGGCCCAGTTCGCAATCCCTGGTCCCCCCCTTCCTCCGAGAAGTGGCATATTGCAGGTGGTAGCTCAGGGGGCAGTGCAGCAGCGGTGGCCGCGGGTCTAGCAGTGGCAGCAGTGGGCTCGGATACTGGCGGTTCCACTCGAAATCCTGCAGCCTACTGTGGTGTTGTTGGACTCAAGCCGACTTACGGGAGGGTGTCGCGGCATGGTCTCATCCCATTGGTGAACTCACTTGACGTACCCGGTCTGCATACGAAAACCGTCAACGATTGTGCTGCTATGTTGGAAATTATTCAGGGTTTCGACCCGCGTGATTCAACTACATTGTCGGGCATAACTGAGAGCTTTGTCAAGGATATGGGAAAACCCATTAATGCCCCGCCAAAGCTACGAGTTGGCATTCCTAAAGAATATCACGCACCGGGATTGCACCTCGAAGTGGCACAAACTTGGGACATGGTTGCCGGCTGGCTGTCTGATGCCGGGTGTTCTGTGGAGAGGATTTCTCTCCCACACACGCAATACTCCATCAAATGTTACTCAGTCTTGTGCTGTGTCGATGTAGCCTCTAATATGGCGCGCTACGATGGTGTCGAGTATGGACATCGGGCTGTTGCCACTAGTGAGGAAAGTTTTCTTGACACTGAGCACCTTTATGCGGCGAGCCGGCGAGAGGGATTCAATGAGGTAGTCCGAAGTCGAATCTTGGCTGGCAACTACTTCCTTCTACGCGAGAATCTTGATCGTTATCTCCATCAGGCCCAGCGGATATGGCGTCTCGTTCACGCCGATTTCCTCAATGCATTTGCTACTGTTGATGTGCTCCTCACCCCGGTCACTCTGACCGACGCGCCCAGATTTGACGAATTCTCCCGAGAGGACAATCGTACGCGTGTCTCCCGTGATGACGTTTGCACCCAACCGGTGAATCTGGCCGGTGTACCAGCTCTCTCTCTCCCTATTCGACTATCCAACAAGAATCTACCGTTGGCCCTCCAGCTAGTGGGGCCCCATAACTCAGAAGCCACACTCTTCTCTCTGGCGCGATGGATTGAGGCTAGAGCAGAATTCCCGGAGTTGACTCCCCTGCATCCCTTTCAATTGCAGTCTACAGAGAGCAGCTAGTCTCTAACCCGGCTGCATCTTGTAGTGAACTTTTTTCTACCGATAATATAATTTTCATACTATTCAAAGCATAAATATAATAGAAATACATATTCTACTAATACAAATATGCACAAAAGATAAACGACCTTGTTATATTCATATATGTAGTTTTTTTATGTGTTATGTTACATAGTAATAATTTTACATAATTGAGTATCGAATTTTAAGTGTAGGTTTTCTCAAAATTTGTATTTATTATTTTTACCTTTGTTTGTATATTTTATTCAATAATGCTTTGAACAATGTTAGTTTCAGGTTATCTTTTCAGACACTCAATCATACACCTTCAATATAATAGCAAATAATTATTCTTGAATTATATTATACATTATTTATATTACATGTACATATTACTAATTTTATTGTAGCTATTTATTCCAGATGTGTTTTACACTCTGTTAAATAATTTTTTAAATGTATTTGTATATAATCAGAAACTGTCTACTCTATGCTGTAAACTGCTACTTTTAACTGCATTTTTGAAAAATCGATATTCGTATTTTTGATTTTTTTTACTTGTATATAATATATGTATTTCACAGTGTTTTCATCATAAACTATTTTCTTACATTGGATTTGATTTTGTAGTATTTCTTAGTAAACTATATTAAACTAGTAAAATCGTTTATCAAAGAGAGGGAACTAAAAATATATAAATTTAACGTTCCCAAAGGACTAATATAATTCAACAATTCAAATTAATTTTCATTTTTTTAATTAGTTTTCGTTAAGTAGTTATATTTAATGTCTATGCAGGTAGATGGCTATATCTTGAAATTATCAAGTGTTCATAGTTAAAGCATAAAAGTTCTATATTTGCCCTAAAAAGTGTGCAAATATAATTATATTTTCCCGATAAATTTCAACAATGCAAAATCAATTATAACCATAGAAATAGTACAATAATTATAGCTAACTATTGAAAATAACAAGAATTTAACTATTTGTTATTGATTTAAAATATCCTTTCTAACAGAATGAAATATTGAACGTACAATTTTCAATTTAAAATATAATCCATAGTCTATGTTTTTGCGGACATAATAATTCTATAAGTTTTCGGCTGCTGGCGCAGCCTCATCTTATAGAACTTTTATGCCCTTAAAACCATAAGCTATTCCTATTATATAACGTTCATTAAACGATGGAATTACTTACCTTTTGCACAAGAAGAAGGGAAAAATGAGTATTTAACTATCCAAAATGCAAGTTCCAATAATTCTATTGTGAAGTTTGAGCAGTACGTGACAATGAGCTTGTTTCTTCAGTAAAGCGAATATCTTAATAACACTTAATTCGTTATTTAATTATTTTGACTAACATCTAGATCCATATATTATTTCTTTGTTTTATGACTGCAAATCCTATGGTGTATTTCTATTGTATTTAATTATCGTTAATTGGAAAACGAAAGCTTTCGCGCAATTCCATTAATTTTGAATAATTTCCATGCAATAATCATTATGATTCTCAATGCATTTATTTAAAATTTTGAATTATTATTTAATAATAAATTATGGCCTGTGAAAGCTTGTTGCTTTTTTTTAAACATCCCAAATGATCAAATTGGAGGTTTGGGTGAAAATGAATTAGATTACATCTGAAAGTGGCCAACGATATATTGCCGAATTAAGTAATGAAGAAATGCTTGTTTTACTTAGATGTTTAAATATTAGTTTGATGCTGATAATTGACTAGAATGTGAAAAGGAAATGTTCCGTTTTGGATTCTATTATTTATTTTATAAAATTTAATTACGTTTCTATGTTACGTTTGCTCCAACCAAAATGAAATACATAATTTGTTATCACAACCAATAGAAAACATTAGAATATATTTATTTTTTGGTTAGCTAACCAACTTTTTGCCTTTTTTGGCGATACAATATTTCATTTATTTTTGATTTGTAAAAGAAATTAAAAATTGTTTTAAACAAAATTTCGTTTTGAGTTTTTATTCAACAATATTTTTATCAAACATGTCATTTAGAAATTATACAAAAATTATGTTTTCAAAAATGATTCATAATGAACTAAATAGCGCGCATAGTGTGTAAACGTTTCTCCTAAATCATTAAAGGAGACTATTCCTGATTTGAAGATGTTTCTTATATCTCGCTTATACCTATATTATAGGTAATAATATTTTCTCAAATTGAAATGCAATAAATTTTTTAGCAGACTTTATTTCCAGTATTAACAAGATTAACCAGTTATTAAGCACTGTTTCGAAGAAATCGATACTCTTGCATTGAGTTTACAAAAAAGGCCTATGCACACTGAACGAAGCGTGACGCGTCGAATTGCACCATGCCGTAAAAAATTTCTAGTAGCAGTACTGTAATGGTTTAATTATAATAATTATAATGAATACATTATCAACTATATTCACTTTGCTACCGCATCGTAGAAGATAGTTTAATTATTAATCTTATAATGTTTATTGAATCGTAAAATATAGTCCTTTATATAAATAAAATTATGTAATTTGAAATTTTTTAATTTAAATAATATGAAATTTTTATAAATTAATTGATTGCATTTTATAAGATTACTCTATGTATTGCTTGTGTAATGTCCAGTTGCTCTTTTCTTAGCACATACCCTGCTTATTTGCTTGATAGAGTAATTGTTATCAATTCTGAACATGAATACAAAGTGAATAGCTTCAAGTTAGGAACAACAAGTGAATACTTTAAACTTCAATTCAAACATGCACGAAACAAAGAATTAGACAGTCAATCAAAGCGTGGAGAACAAAAACGTGTACGATCCAGAAGTATCAATGAAATTGTCAGTGAACCAATTAACATAGATTACAGTGATATTCATGGGTTAGAGTTTGCGCTGTCATTTGCGCATTGCGCAGAGCGTGAAATCGAATGTAGAAAAATGAAGTTAAAGGATAATACTTTGTTATCAGTATTACATGCGGGGATACATTTTAAGATGCCAATTTTATTAACATATTGCATAGATTATTCATTGGAAAACATAAACACAGAAAACTGCTGGAAGCATTATGATATTAGCTGCAAAATGGCTGCTGAATTGCCTGATTTCCTTGAACAGGTTTACAATTATATTTTGAAAAACTTCATTGAGGCATCTAAGACAGAAGATGTTTTAAAATTACCTTTTAAAGATTTAAGGATGTTTTTAAAAGATGATAAATTAAAATGTCATAAAGAAATGATTTTATTTAATATAATAGATCGCTGGGTTACATACGATATAAAAACACGACTTGCTTACTTCCCTAAACTATTAAAATCACTTAGGCTTGGAACACTAAATAAAGAAGAAACATATCAATTATGCAAAAATGATTTAGTTGCCCAAACCTGGTCGAAATGTAATCCAACAATATCTTGGGCAATGGAAAATTGCAGAAAAATATCTTTTCTACCCCCAAGCCGTTGTTCGGGCGATACAGAAGAGGCTCTTCTACACATGAAAAATTACCGGCTTCCACATGATGCGCTGTTTGTCATAGGAGGCTGGGAAGGCAGACAGGATGATCCAGATTTTGGACCATCTCGGGCCGTTCAAGTTTACGATTGTAGGGCCAATATTTGGAACCGTTATGTTTCGGATGCATCTGCACTAGACAAAGGGCTCGCATACTCCGGATGTGTCACGTATATGGATCAAATTTATCTAATTGGTGGTCATGTCAAGTCAGGTCCAATACAAACGCTTAAGATGTTTGACTTTTCCGTTAAAAGTTGGCGATATCTATCGCCAATGCACGAGAAGCGTAGTTATGTTTCTGTATGTCTTCTAGATGAAAATAAAGGCTTCATTTTTGCTCTTGGTGGGCATAATGGTAAGAACCGCTTAAATTCTGTAGAGAAATATGACATCGAGCAGAACCATTGGTCGTATATATCGCCGATGAAGAAAGTGCGTAGTGACGCAGGCGCTGACACTTTAATGGGTAAGATTTACATTTGCGGTGGTTTTGATGGTCAGCATTTTTATTCTTCAGTAGAGATGTATGATCCAAAAATCGACCAGTGGACTTATGTGGCCAAGATGGGCGACGTTCGAAGTGGTGTGAGTGCAGTAACATGCGGTAACTATTTGTACGCATTAGGTGGAAATAATGGTATTAACAGGTTGAAAACCGTTGAACGCTACGACCCGACAACCAACCAGTGGCACCAAATGCCATGTATGATACGTCAACGGAGTAACTTCTGCACTCGAGTCCTTGAAAACCATATTTATGCCCTTGGTGGATGGACGGATGGTGAAAACTCTACTATTGCTTCGGTGGAAATTTGGGAACCAGGTAAAGAAAACAAGTGGAAGCAGGTTCAAAGCCTCTTTATGCCGGCAAGTGCAATGTGCTGTTGTATTGTATCAGGACTGGAGAATATACGAAGTTACCTCAATCGCTAAAATATACATTTTCTTTGAAAATAATTTATTATAATATATATATTTATTCTCGTCCTACCAACTGATATTCTCGACTCAAAAAAGTAATACGCATCGTGATAATCTATGAAATAATTTCATTTTATATTTCTGTTTTTGGCTGTAAAACTAATATATTTGGATAACACTGTGCTTGCCATCTTGAATGGCATAATATAAAAAATATTGTTTACTCGTGTACTAAGAGTCCTTGATAAATAAATTCTCGTTTAAGTTAAACCTTCTGCTTTTTAATCTATTCCAAACAATAATTTTTTTTAGTCGTAAATGATTTATATAAATATATTGGGATCTTTAATTTATTCATGCATCATGTATACTTATATTCAATCAAAAGAAAATGTAAAATGTTATTTAAACAAATTAACTAGGAAAATATTTCCAAATCCTGTCGTAGATGTTGTAATTTTATTTTTAGAAAGACAAATTAATTAAATGATAAGCTATATTTAGAAAAACTGTACTTACTTAATAAAGGGATTTTTTATTGTACTATTTATGAAAAATGAAATATATTTGATCAAGCCTATTTATTATTTTTGTTTGAAATAACTTGGGCTTGCACGCATAATTTTCGCAATAAACGAAAAAATATTAATTTACTATGTAGCTTTTTACTTGAACACTGTTTTTATATTAAATATTTCGTTTGGTGATTTAATATAATTAGAGAAAATTTAAAACAAATTATATATTATTGGAATCCAATACAGAAACTCTTTTAACAAGTAAATATTTTATCAGGATAATATTATTTATCGATTATTGTTATATTATTGAAGTATTCTATCTGAAAATAACGCTTAGCAACATATAATTTTTTATTATTGCTTTATCCGCCTAGAATTTTGTTTTAATACAATGAAACGCCTCTAAATATTTATTTAATTAATTCAGTCAGTTTACATCATATATATACATTATCTATAATATTCAGTTTATTTAAAGCATAATGTAATAATAGACAGCGTTCAACTCATTGATTTCATATACATCGCGCTATAAATTTTCTTGAATAAAATATCCTTTATTTTTAAAAATTTGATGTAAATGGTTAGGAAAAAAGGAGTATTAAATATTTTGATTGAATTAATTTTAATAGCAAATAGATACATCCATGCAATTTTAACATACGTAAATTGTTTGTAAAATATAATTTAATGCATTTATGTATGTCTAAAACTATTTTACTACATAAACAGTTTAACTGCATCAAGTAGTAATCAAACTGAATAGTAGGTAGTATTACCATAGATATAAATATACTTTAAGATTATATATGTATATATACTCTATGATTTAAAGCATAGAGTACCTACACAGAGAAACGACTCTAAGGGCATTGCTATAGACTCTGAATTAAAAATAAATAAAATCTATATTTTGAGAGTTAGGTAAATGACTATTATTGTTATTTTTTAGTATTAATGGCCACCATTCATGTTTACCTTGGCTAATGATTTAATGCCGTTGAGCTGTAATCACAAAAATCTGAACGTTTAACTTTTCCAAATGCAAGACTATAGATTACAGGTAATTTATATATTTTTATAGCAAAAATAACATTACATATTTGTAGTATGTATTGTATATATATTCTTAATAGGTAATTGTTCATAATTTCCATTTGTATATTAATTTGCAAACCAGTACATTATGAACAAGATTGGCATTGGAGAACCAATGGTGAAAGAAAAGTCGTTCTTAGAGAAAATCAGCTGCACAACTTATAGTTGCGAAGAATTAGGAAGCTTCGGCGATTTTGTTATATGTGCCCAAAGATATTATATAAGCGACAAGATAGGAAACTGTCGTTTAAACAGCAGTTAAATTTGGACGTCATTAATTTATGATCGGCGCCATTTTTATTTTGACTGAGAATTGGTTATCGCAACTATGGTTTACTGCGCAGCTATAGGCTGTAAAAACAATTCTAACAAAAAACAGGAAGCTTTGAAAGATAAAATCCGATTTTTCTCATTTCCGAAAGATCCAACTATGTATGTATATATCTTATTCTTACATTATTAATATTGTATGGTTATAATAATATATATTTTTGTTGATAGTTTTAACTTTTAGTATTTTAGTCTTTAGCCTTTAGGACACTCAAATATAAGTAATACGTTTTTTATTTTCCACAGATAGAGAGATTTAATCTTTTTCATATATATAGATTATATGTAGGATATACTATATTCTTCATAGAAATTATATACATATGATATATAGAAGATTGGTATGAATATAGAACTATGTATGTAGATTATATATTTGGCTAGGGCATATAATCTGTTCAGTAGTATTCTGTAACTTTGACTCCAGCAGAAAATAATTGTTTTGGCTCCAGCATAAAATGACCCTTACCTAGATTCTTTAGTAACTGGAGGCCCCTCTGGCAATCTCTGCAGAGATTTTAATAATAATATACTATATAATAAGTTTGCTTGATTAATCAGATGTTATTGTACTTAGAGTTAGACACTAAAGTCAGAGATTGTATTACTATTACTATTTAGTGTCAAAAATTTTTTAAATATTCACTCTACACCCTCACCATTATTTTATATTAAATCAACTGTCAAAAATTTAAGGTTGGAATCTTTAAGATTGCCTATTTTTCTTATACCTATGCCAGCCTATGACTAAGTATATAGGTATTCATAGTATATTCAGGGCTCAAAATTAACAAGCGCGCGCCCGGTGGCCTGTGGCAGGTATACATTTTGTCTTGGGCGGGTAAACAATAACTTCTACCCGTCCGCTTTGGCAGGTAGATTTTGAAAAACTGGTAATTGGTGTTTTAAGTAATGGGTAATTATAGGATGGTTCGTTGTGTAATATGGCACTAAATAGTTTTATAATTTTTTTAATATCTAGAGATATTTCAGTTTTATATATATCAAGATTGTCATTTTGACAAACAATATTTTTTTAATTTCATAAATAGAGTAGAGTTCTGCTCAAACTTTGTATATATTATGTGTACGATCTTGAATAAATTTAGATATATATTACTATAATTCTTTAGATCTATCTAAATAATGATGCTTCACTTTTGATTGGCATCTATGTTTTTATAAATATTAGTTGAATATTTACAAAACTTAATTTTTCTGATTATAATATATAATTGCTTATTTAATTAATCTTTTGCAACGACTTCACCAAAAACTTATCTGCAATATTTAATTTCTGTACAATTTTTCATTTAAATATCAAGTCAATCAGTTTTTAAGCATACCTTATAAATGTGCAAAATATCATTTTCTGTAACATATCGTCTACGGCTTAGAGTAAAGATACAAACTTTATGAATCCGTACTCTATGGTCAACGGTAGGTATATATTATTAAATAATACACTAATTTCAATTAGTCATATAACGATATATTGGGCAAATGATGTTAAAATATAACTTCGGTTTCTACATATTACAAAGCTTGAAAACGCAAGCGAAAGCTTGAACTTACGTTTTATTTATACGCCCTATTGATTATATTTTATTGTAGTAAATCTCAAATCTCCAAGTACGGCGCAAGCGACTATGACGACTGCGCATTTTTCCGGGCGAAATCGTAATTCCATTTTCAAACATGGGAAACGCCTTTTCCATTGTCCAAATAGCCTTTCGATAGCCGTTCGTGTGCGCGTAAAAGCGTAATTGTAACGCTGGTCCGGGCGCCTTTGGGGATTAGCCAGTGGCGTCAACAGATAAGAGCGGCAAGGATAACCTTGATCGCCGATCAAATGACCAGCTTCGTTATAGCCACCATTCTCTAGTTGTCGGCAGAGATTGGAGTTGTTAAATATCCTAGCATCATGGGTGCTACCAGGCCACCTAGCTACGATATCTCTGATTTTCATGCATGAATCGCAGACTACTTGCACATTTATCGAAAAGAATCCTTTTCTATTGCGATAAATTTCGCTCTGGGGGCCTCCTGGATTTGTGATCCGAACATGGGTACAGTCGATCAATCCCAAAACTCCTGGAAAGTCAGCCACAGCAAAAAACTCTCTTTTTTCATGCTCACAATCAACAATGTTTGGAAATTGAATAAGATCTTGACCCATAGAAGCAATCTCTCTGGACACTTTATGTACTACACGCGAAAAAGTAGATTGGTGGATGCCATGCAAATCAGAAACTTCTCGTTGGAATGATCCATTAGCATAGAATCGCAGCGTCATTAACACCTAAAATATAATAAAACATAATATTCAAAATTCAATATTTTTTAACAATTCACAATTATTATAATATAATTATTGTATATACATATCTAAACACCGGAAAAAGGGTCCTTTAAAAATGTATTGAAAGATTTTAAATATATATACCAAACATGTTTCTAATACAACTATAACAGGTCTAATAAGCCTTCTTTTCATTGTTGCCTTCGCTCAATATTTCTTACCAGCACCTCTCTCTATCCAAACCTATTATTTCCTCACCTTCCTAATACGAAATAGGTCAACTCACATTTAGAAAATTTATATTAAAATTGATTTACAATAGTATGTCGTTTAGCGATAATTTCAATTCAATCTATGTTCGAATGGCTTTTAATCGAATTTGAAAATTACCGTTTTTTTAAGATTAAACATTTTAAATTTCTAAAATTCTTTCAGGATTCTAAAAAGAAGATCGGGGAATATCGAAGAAACACGCGTGAAACTGGTGGTGGACCTCAGCCAGATGAACTCCCCAAACTTTTCTGGTCAATTTACGAGCTGATTCCACAGCAATTTGATGACATCGGGAATCTTTTCGATAGTGATGCATCCAAAGAAAACGTTTCCCCCGGTTCATTCGATGTCTCATCTGTCAAGTCTTCGCACATTCCGGATATGATTTCTTCTGCTGCCCATCTCCCATCTAACTCGAGTATTCGGTCTCCACAATCTTGTTCGGTTTCTCGTATCGCCAAATCATCTCTACCAAAATGTGACCCTGATATTGAGTACCACAACGAAAGAATGCACCTTTTAAAGCTTCAAGGCGAACTACTTCAAGCTCAAAAGGAGGCAGCACTTGCTGAAAAAGATGCCTCTTTAGCTAAGAAGGCGTTTTATGATCATAAATTAGATGTCATGAACTATCAGGATGATTCTGATTAGCATATAACCTATTTGTTTATCTACTTATTCTTGAGTTTACATTATTGTGTACTTAACATTTTTTGGCTAGAAATCACTGTTTTCTTATCTTTTATCGCATTTGGTTAATTGATATTATTTGATAAACATGTTTACCTTGGACCGCGGACTATGTAATAAATAATTCATTTATTTTATACATCTTTAAACCTTTTCAAGCCCTAAATATCACACTATATATTCTAGTAAATCAAATCTTATCACGTACCTGAATTTCCGCTGTTAAAGCAGAATTCCTTAAA
>JAYRBW010128401.1:0-16283 GCA_036023295.1 Invenusta paracnida | reverse complement strand
TTCAAAGCAAGAATAAAAATAATCAATTGTAAACTAGTGTATACCACAAAAGTTTAAATTGATAAATGAAGAATTATTATTGGTTCAACATAATAACAAACAACTAGCCTATTGCTGTTCTCCTACCCATAACTGTACTTGTCTGTATAGCGTGCACACAGACTTTTACACAGCGGGTACAAGTATACATAGTAGAAATAGATGTAAGCACAGTGCAGTCTGACCAATAGGGTTACACTAGGAATACAATAAACATTACTCAGAAAGAGAAATAAGTGAGATGAACATACTCAGCTACACAACACAGCAAAACAATGATAATGCAGTTGAGTTACACACAGTGGTGGGGGATTATGGGATCCAATTGATGGCCATTTCATGGGTATTGCAGTAGCTGGTTACCTACACATCCATTCATGATATTAGAGTAGGATTTTATTGCTAGAGATTCTATCACAAGGGGGCAATAGTAGTTGCTTTCTGTTGCAAGTATACACCACTTAAAATTGTTTATATGCTGAGTGCCATGAGAGCTCATGTGCCAATACACAGCTGAGTTGGTGCATTTTATGTGTTCTGTAATTTGGCTTCTTATAGTCCGATTTGTTTGTCCGATATAAATAACACCACAGATAAGAGCAATTGATTTTATAGACAATATATTTAGAAAAACAATAAGGATATATGTAGGTACATATATGTAGATATGTACCTTGAGACACTCTCAAGTAACCCCATACCATCAAGTTTGTATAAATTAGTTAGTGAATATTTGATTATATAGATAAATTACATTTTAAGACAAAGTTATTTTGTAAAGCAATGCATTTGAGTAATAGAAAAACCACCTCACCTGTTTATGCCTACTTTTGTTGTTAGGAACACAAGAGTTTTACAATAAAAAAAGGTGACATTTTTATATATTTCAATTTAATTCAGCATTTGTTACTACGTCGACGAAAAAAAGTATACATTATAACAAATGCTAAACATTTTTATATGTTACTAAAATAATATACATATCGTTAATTTCCCAAACATGTGAAGCCATTGCACTTAATATTTATCACTGTCTCAAGTAACCCCATTTTATGGTAATATACAATAAATAATTATAATTAGGCTGAAAAATAATGCAGTTTAATAATGGTGATCAAAAAGTTGATAACATAAAAAGGTTATGAAGAGTTGATACTATTTTTCTGAAATGAGTTTTTTTTTTTTCAGGGCCGGGTTTGCCCCTCTGCGTGTACCCTGAAAATTACTAAAGCGTACAATTTCTCAATACATATTTTGCATTGATTTACAGATTGTTAACCAATTTTATTAAATTATCTTTTTTAAAATAAAAATGTTGACACTATCAAATGCTGTTATGCCAAAATCATAAGTAATATAATAACATTTTTATTGATAATAACTTGCAAATGTTATTTATGTTGGCTTATTTGTATAAATATTTTCTAATTTTTTCAGGTTAAAAATGTCTGTTTTAAACAAAAGAAAATGTCTTCAAGACATTACAAATGAAATATTGGTAGGTTTTTCTTTTCATTATATTACAATATTTTGATTGTCAAATTATGTGTTAAAAGTACTTTTTATCATTTTCAATAGTTTACATTTGGTTATTCTATTGTACATCATAAACTCTTTATTGAAATAATCACTATATGTATAGTAGCTTATTATTTTTTACCTGATATTTATAGGCAATAAACAATTGTAATATTTATTTAATGAATGTTTACCATTTTTACCCTGGAAGCTATGTTGTTTTGAGATAATTTTGAATTTTTATATATGTGCACTATATTGTAATGGTAATTACAGTGGGAATGTTTATGTATAACTATATTTTCTTACCTTTTAGGGCAATCATCCAATTATCAACAAAACTGCCAAGAAAAACCGACGACAATCAATGTGTTTATCAATGGGTGCGTTTTTCAATATGTCAATGGTCAAATACTTAACTTGTTTGTTTTGTGATAGGATATCAATAGGAATATTTTTAGCAAATATCAAGAATATATAATAATATCAAAATAGTGTTTAAATGTGTCTTGTTATTACTATGGAATGTAAATTCTCTCAAAGTACGATATTTATATACATGAATTTTAATAGAGGTTGTATTCGTAAGTGGGAATAGAGAAATCTTTGTTTTATACGATTATTCTAACTTTGGTTCGCACCTGTACCAGCCTTGATGAAAAAAAGTGCAATATATACTCGTACATGAAGCACACGTTTATTTAATGTAAAACAAATATTTCGAAAGCCAATTGCTCGTAATCTAAATGATGTGTTCTATATTACAGAAACATATTTAGCCTCTTTTGAAGACCCTAACCCCAAAGTGGATGGTGCAGAGCATATTTTCTATCTTTATTGCCATAACTGAAACCTCTATTGTAGCTCATAAAAAAGGCATTAATTACTCTGTATATATTCATGGTGCCACTTACAACAGCAGAGGATCATCGCCACACCTATATTACGTCACATATTGTTTGTGTTTCTCAGACAAATATATGCCCATGCTAATATTTATAAATAACAAGTTTCCACTTTAATACTTACTACAATTTAGTCTATTTATGTATACCACCACAGATTTTATCCAAAAATATGAGTAACCACTCTGAAGAATTGGTGATTTTAATGTGTATTATATTCTTTTTGAGACATTTATATTATAATGATATTCTCATTAATTTTTTCTCATTTTATTCATTAATTAATTTCTCCTAAATTCAAATTTTTTCTCACTTCGAAAAAAGCTAGTTCTTGAGTTTGTTAATTTACCAATATGCATAAGATCGATTGTTTTAACAATTAGTGACGTTGGAAATTTTGACTGCTATGCTCTAATTTAGATTAGCATAGATTTTATAATATATATTTTTACAAATATGCATGTCGTGGCAATTAAGTTTACCAAATTAAGAACAGTAATGTGTTCTTACAGTGTATCTTGTCTGGGTGGAACTTGTTGTTTTATCTAATATCTTTAAATTTATAATTTTCTGAGAGGTTTACTTAAATGGACTGACTGAATGCTTTCTATTTTATAGAATGATATACATTATTATTTTTGTTTCATATGAGTTAGTATAGTATTTTGTATTATTGTGGCTGTATCTTATATATATATATTATATCTCAAAATGTATTTCATTTTAGAGAGTATTGTTGAAGAACCTTCTTCGTTTGAAAACTTTGATGAAAATTTCATATCTGGTCCCGATTTTATCAAAGATATGATGTTAAATTCTCCTGAAACGAACACATGTAATGGTTTGTATTTCAGATAAGTTTTTAATATAACTATTTTTGTAGCATTTAGTTTAGGTTAAAATAAATATGCTTTGATGAAACAAATTTGTATCTTTGATAAACGAAATTACAGATTATGGTTCAGGATAGGTAGTTGATAGTTTCAATGTTTATAAATGATATTTTTTTAGGTTAGGAAATTTTTAAGATTATGTTCCGCTTTTCTAATTATTACCCAGCGTATTCAGATTCCTTGGAACGTGATTTTGACCTTTTTATCCACTTTCGTATTATTCTACCAAACACCAACTATAAGCTTGGTATTACCACCTCATATGTTGTGATCTTCGGTATAGGCTTAGAAAGGTTCAAAACTGTTGTTATGGACTAACCTTGTAGATATAACCCAGTTTTGTGAATACACCGGTGACTATATAGGTTTTTATGAAGCCTTAATTGCAATCTACGACCCAGCATATCAACTCCAGGTACCTCTACGCATCGCAGATAACCAAGCGTTCTGCATAGATAAGACATCCATCACGCGCCATTGGTCTAAGCGCCTCCAAGCTCTTCAGTGCTAACTGCAAAGTCCTAAGACTGCAATTTTCCATATTCCTCGACAACTAATAAATGCTGTTTTTTCTGAGCCTCCCGCCATCGAAGAGATCACCTAAGCCATAAACCAGCTGAAGCTACAGGAGTTGATGGTATCCCACCAGAGATTTGGCAGCATGGGGTCAATTGTTACTTACCAAATTTCATGAGCTTTTTATCTCCTGCTTTCAGCAGGAGAAAATACCATAAAACCTCTTCGATGCAGTTTTCATATCACCAGTCTATACAAATAAATACAAAGAGGCTAAGACAGACTACTCCTACCACCGAGGAACAACTCAATCTCCTGAACGGAAAATGCCGTGAAAACACTATTAAAGAGATTGTACCTTTATGACTGACCATCACTCAGAGAGCCTTTCGAGCCAACAGGAGTACCACTGACTTGTGTTCTTCTTCAGACAGCTTGAAAAGAAATTCCGGGAACAGAACAAAGGTCTGTATGTAACTTTTATTGTCTTCGCAAAAACGGTATTGGATTATGATTAAATATGGAACGCCTTGTCTGTCCATAAAAGTTCCTCAACATGGTCATCTAGCTACAGTAAAATCAGCATAGCCAAGTCAAGCACAGCAGAGACAGATATCACCGAACTCTTCTCCATCACTAACGGCATATCACTGACAAAGTCTATATCAAATACCACAGCCTCTTTAATATCAGGCGACTGCAGGCTCCCACGAAGACTTTCAGTAAGCTGATCCACATTTTTCTCTTAACTGATGATGCTCTTGCTATTGGGAGGGGGCACAAAACCAAGAAGCTAAGACTGCACTCTTTAAATAAATAAAAATGTCGGCGGTCTTTTTCAATGATTAGTGTGCACTTTATCAGGGTAGTGCTTGCAGTGGATATCAACTAAAAGATCCCATCATTAATTTCTCTATTGATCTTAGATCAGCATTTTCAAACGAAGTAAATTGAGACATAGATTTAATAGTATGCTTAGTGTCTTTCTGCATCACCCCCTTCCGGATTCACACTGCCTGCCAAAATTGACTTTTCCAATATATGGGACATAGTGCACTATGCTGTTGATTGTGGAATTAAGCAAGCTCTACTAAATGACTGACACCAATTTAAAAACCATCTACTTATCATGAATGTACCACAATTTATAATGAGAGTAGACAACCAGGAAATGCCAACAGTTACAATAGTACATCAGACCACTCCATTCAACAGACGTTTATCTGGTTTGAAGGAGATGACTCGTGGATTTACCTGAGTTCGCTTATCTATAATATAGTTATGTAAAGGTCAGTACCTACACATAAAACTGAAAAAATAGTTAGGATTACCTAGTGTGTGATGGAGCTCTGCATAGAACGTTTCGGCGAAACCGACATATACATATTATTTTAATGTAGCATGTCGCCATTGTAATGAGTATATCTTGTTATAATAATGTGATATATAATAGCCCTATAGACTGAAACAGACGAACAGTTAACTAGTAAATTAATCGAATAATAGTTAATCCATTTCAAATCTATGAATATATTATAGCTAACTAAATTTTAAAACTGGCTAGCTATCCAACAGTCTATAACACAGTTTCGCTATTAGTATATCTATATTATAAATAAGTATACCTATTCCTCTGACGCCAACCGTAGGTATATAGTCTATACGCTTCGTTTAGACAACTCGCTTGATAATATATATATATAAGGCACGTGGAAGTTTAAAGTTCACGCGTATTTTTAAGTTTAAATCTTGTACTATGTGTTTGATCGCCAACGTATTTTTCCTAAGTAGAAGTGAAGAGTATTTTTACCAAATTAAAATGAATTAGAGTTTTGTGCGTAAATTTGTTATTCTAATTAAGCAATTTTTTTATTTAATTCGCTTATTTTTTAATTGGAATTTTACACCATGTGTTTGATTTTTTGTGCAATTTGTTTCGTTGTGTGAGACTTGATCGTTGTAGTAGTAAGTACACACAATAACATCATGGGCTAAGTTTAGCATCGAATAATACTGTTGATGCCCTTATAAAGTGATTTATTTCCTTTTCCCTCAAAATCCTTGGCTCTCTGTCTTACACCTCTTCAAGCTACAGCTAAGCTTACAGATCCATATAAGTAGCTAAAACGTTTGTATTCTCTTTGGGTAGATTGCACGAATGGTATTTTCTTAGTCCTATGAGTAACTATGTAGAAGTAAATCTATTTATTTACTATCACATGGATTGCATAAAACAGTAGTGGCTACTACCAGAAGTTAGTTTGATATATAGTTAATATTTGCGTCTAATTAAATCCTGGAAAAATCTATATTTACTATCACGGCCTGCTTCCAGGGGAGGGGAAGTATAAGAGGGGTATTAGTTTTTATTATTTCATTGTTTCTTTTGTTATCAGCATACCTTCATACTATACAAAAGCGGGATGTATATTAATGCAAGAGAACAAGTTTTCCATGATACATCAAGTCCATTTGATTCTTTCAGTGATGCGGAATTTAGAATGCGATACGTTTATCTATGTAGGTACAGATAATTTACTAAATAATATTCGAATTATTTACACATTGATACACCTACTCATAGAAATAAAGCCGCCTCACCCGAACAACACCGGCTATATTTTTATTAACACTTCATTTTTTTATATCCCGTCCGTATTCGATCATATTAAATTAGTTATTCTATATTTTTATTTATCTACAGATCCTCGTATTATATTTTCACCACGTTTCTTTTCACCCATTGCGAGCATAATAAAATAAGTCCATGTTATCATATTATTTTAACAAGAGAATATAAAAATAGACCTGCAGTTCCCTCATTTTTAATTGGTTGTCATTAAATCAACGTCACCATTTATCTTACTCTACTCCTTGGTAGTAGCTACGCCAGCCAGAAGCTAATACTGCTTTGTGCAATCGAAATTACTCCATGGCATTAGCTACGACTGATAGTAACCTGGTATTAAATAATAATACCGCTTTGTGCAATCCACCCTTACAGTTTTCAACAATAGTTATGTAACTTTGTGGACTGATTTCTACTTACAACTACCACTTCAGGTTTACTACCAAAATCTATGCTCGACGTGTTATTAAGGATCACCTCTTCGCTGTTGGGGGCTGTATAGAACTCCGATGTTTCCAAAGAAATTTTGACCCAAATCGAAACCGAATTGATCCAAAATGAGCGAAAAAAGTATCTTGAAACAAAAACGAGAAGATGACGAAATTTATTTAACTATTAACCAAGAACATCAACAAATATTTTCGCTGATATTTAAAATTTTAATGACAATGCATTTCAGCTGTCTGAGCTTGAAGTTGAAGGGCACAAACTATACTGTTCAAAGATTCATATTTTCTCAAGGCGACTGCAAGACCTTGTAATGGTCACTTCATCTAATGTACACAAAAGCAGATGAGAATGTGTAGCAATTATAATTTGAAATTTATTTACATTTTCGAGGATTCCAATAATATGACCATCTAATAAAGTAATTATATACATTACCATTTTTCTTCGTGTAAATGATCTACTTCTTATCACTCACGACTTAATAAATATATGAAATTGTAATAGTATTTCTTATCGAAGTTATTTTGTTTAAAAATACTTAATTTTAGCTTATTTGTGTCGGACATTTTGTCGTGATAATATATGAGAATTAAATATTAACTGGTTGTAAGCTATTTCTATATATTTTTATAATCTTGAATCTACTAATAATAAATCTTATAACATAATACAGTATGTCCCAAATTAAACGCAAGTGAGAAAGTACAAGTAGTGATAATCTGGTATAAGCAATATATAAGTGAAAATAGTAACATTACACAACAATATATAATTGAAAATAGTAATAATATATACATCTACTCTAGAGTAGATGTTCAATGTAACCTCCACCAATGTCAAGACACTTTTGCGCTCGTGTAATAATGTTTTTTGAAAACTGCCAGAAGAGTTGTGTTTGATATGGCATTTATTGCAAAAGAAATATTATATTTTAAATCATTCAGAGTGCGTGGGTTATTAGCATAAAGTGACTCATTGAGTGAACCTCAAAGATTAATAAAGTCACAATAACGCTGAGCAGTTAGGGTTTCTTCAAAAAAAGCAAAAGAAGACACGTGTAGGTGAGCGGGCGGCCCAAACTCCAATCTGCTGTGGGTTTTATGAAGATTTATGAATAAAATTGTGAGGATTGTCAGAAGCCCACTGTCTTGAATTTTAGGAATTCACATAACCATCAAGGTGAAACCATGCCTCATCTGATCAAAATAATGTGTTCAAGAAGTCATCATCATTTGCTATTATTCCTAAAAGCCAGTCACAAAACAAACTAAGGTTGTCATATTTGGCCTCTTTTAAAGCATGTCTTATATGGATAAAGACACAAAACTTTTCGTAAATTACGATGTGTTGTAGTAATACTTAGTAAATTACTGAAGTGTTAGCTTGTTGGGCAATTTTACGAACTGACGAAGTTGGATTATTTATCAGCACATTTTGAATTTATGCTAATATCCATTCATTAGATCTCCTACCAGTATGTCCTTTAAGATCATACAATATCAAACCGGTATGACGAAATTTGTCAACCAGCCGTTTTATCGTTGAATCAGATGGTATTGGGGCATTAGGATGTAGTCGAGATAATTCCATTTCAGCATCTGCATAACTGTTGGTTCCAAAATAAATATCTACTAAACACACTCGCTATTCTGTTGTGAAGCGAACCTTGATTGAAAGTGACTACTAAACTATTGCTGCTTTTAGCAGGAATAGTATGAACTTTATGAATATTTTAATTTCAAATAACCACCATGTGCTACGTAAATACATAGACTACATAGAAATTAGAAACCGAAGGGAAGCTATTAGAACTGTAAGCCCTACAAATTGAATCTCAAATGCATTTGCAATTTACCGTCACTCGCATTCAATTTTGTACTTTCTCACTTGCGTTTAATTCGGGAGACCCTGTATTATCGAAGACTGGGAAAAAGTAAAGCTTGACAGCACTTATATCAAACATATAATGAAGTTAACTCATGTAATAAATAATATATTACTCGTATCATGCAATAGTTATAATTATAGCTATAGTCACATGGCATAAATAATAACTGAGATATAGAAAATAATGTAATTAATTCAGTAGGGCTTATACATGTCAAATACAGATGTCAAACCTGCTTTTACGATAAAAATACTCCTAAGTTAAATATATTTTAGAAAACACTTGTTATAAAAATTGTATAAAATTTCTAAATCCACTTATATCGTTACAATTTTCTATCATTGACTAATGAATATGAAATTTTTTATGCATGTCACATTAATCTTTTAACTTATTTTAAAGTCATAAAAACCTAGGTATTGATTTAATAACAGTGTTAGAAAATTATTATCGTTTAATTAACTAATTATTGCTTGTTATACATTACAATCGATAAATAATATACTATAAATGGTTTAAAACATATCCCCACACAGGATGACTCCTGGAAGTCTTTTTTCCGCCGTCTCGAATTTTCTCCTGATGGTCACCTCCTCATCTGCCCCTCTGGTTGCCTAGAAACGGGTGGTAGTGCTAGTGGGGATCAGCAAACCGCATGCAGTACGAGTAGTCAACAGGCGGCACATATCTTCCACCGAGGCAATCTGAGTCGTCCACTTGTCTCCCTGCCAACGAATAAGCGGCCGGTCATCGCTGTTCGCTTCTCACCAATCCGCTATCAGCTTAAGTCCACTGGCGTAAAACCGCTTTTTGGCCTCCCTTATCGATGGGTCTTTGTCCTCGTTCTAGAAGATGGACTACTTCTCTTTGACACACAAAGCTTGTACCCCTTTGC
This sequence comes from Invenusta paracnida, assembly GCA_036023295.1. Taxonomy (NCBI): domain Eukaryota; kingdom Metazoa; phylum Platyhelminthes; order Proseriata; family Coelogynoporidae; genus Invenusta; species Invenusta paracnida. Next base: position 6,550 of record JAYRBW010128401.1, on the reverse strand, counting down.
GCAGGTTTGTTTGAGTTTTCCTATCTATGTATTGTGGTATATTGTTAGTAGATTTAGACTTCGTAGAATTCTATAGTAACAATTAGACATATTCGTAAAATTAACCATATTAGAGGAAATAGTCGTGTTACAGAAAAGTCACTAATAACATAACAAGAAATACAGTTTTTATATACACTATTATGTATTATTTTTGAATAGCCGTATAATCCAGTACTTCTACTATATTACTCCCATAGAGCTGTCTGCCGCTCTATCCACTTGTTCATTTTGTGGATCGCACAGTGGACCGCTATAAATTGGAACGTGGTGTTGACCTTTTCCGACACTTTCATAATATTCTTCCAAACGATAAGTTTTGTCTTCTTGCTTAGTGAACCTATTTGCAGAGCTTTGATAGATGATTGCGTATTTGTACATATACTATGGTGAGACTTTTTTGGGTCATTTTTTCATTCAATATGTCTGAGTGTCTTAGAAATTTCAGGCCTGCTAAAATACCTGTTAGCTCTGCTCTGAATGATATTGAGAATAGCCCTGTACATGCTGAGCTTTGATCACCGGGTCTTCCTCTTTCTTTCTGATATTATGATAGCCGCTCCTCCACTTTTCTTTCTTTCTTGACTGACCCATCAGTCTATATTCCTAGATCGAATTGTCCAATGTCTTTTTCGTTATTTCGCTTTTTTGTCTTTGTTCTCTTCTCTTGATTAGCTAGTTGATTTAAAGCAAGTTTTGGTTCAACCTTGGATGAAAAACTGCGACTGGTGTTTTTGGCTTGAATTGAGATTTAATTCAATTACATTTACTATAGTCTTAGTTTTTTCAGGGGTTTTATAATACCGTATTTCCACGTCCTAGGGACTTCCCCCCTTTCTCCAGCTTGAATTAATAATCTCCAGAAACGTGTGGTTTTGCTGTACCCTTTTAGATGTTGTATGTATTCGTTGTATAAATTGTTATTACCTGCCATTGTCGTATTTAGATTCATTCTATCTTCATGCATCCCTTCCATTTTCACAGTGTTTCTCAATTTCCATCTCGCTTGCTCTTTCGTCTGCGGTTTTTTAACAGTTAATCTTGCGATTTAGTGAACATGGCGAACAGTTTGGTATATTCCGCTTTCTGTTTGTTCGTAGTTAGCAGTTTGTCTCTTACTTTAAGAACTTGTTTTTTTTCAGATTTTAGTTTCTTTCAATCGCTTTGATGGTGTTCCATACTTGCTTGGTGTTCGTCATACTGCTGGTACTTCAGATACTCCGTCCATGTCTTTACTTTTACATTTTTCAACAATTCTCTATTTACTTCTCTTTTAGAAATCCATCTTGCTCTGACTTCTTCGCTGTCCTTAACTTCTGCACGCAGGGGATTTCTGATGTCAACTCCGTCTTTTTTCGGTCCATGTCTTCTATTTTCTTTCGGCGTTGCTTTATTGTAAATGGCGTTGTTTGATTCATTCTGTCTTAAATAATGTTGGATTTGACCTTTGTTATTGTTTCATCAACAAATGTTAGGGTTGTTTCATGGAAACTGTTAGAATTTTTTATTCCCTGTCTGTCAATCATTCTAAATGTTATTCGGGAGACTTTTCTTTGGTACGAATCATCTACACTTACTAGCGGTCGATGTGACACAGAGTGATGTTGTGAGGCATAATCTAATAATGTGGAGATACCAGTGAAACATATCCATTAAAGAACTTTCATGTGGAGTGCTATGATATTATGAAAAATCATGCTTCAATGAGTATTTTTATATTAAAGGTGCTTTTAGTTAACATATTGAGTAACCACGACCAAACTTCAAACTCTGTTTAACAAAGTGTAGACAATCTACAAGTATAATAAAAAGTTCAAAAGCAGAGATCTAAAACGCTCTTAATTCATGTCTCTGCATAACACTATAATGTATAGATTTAGCTCCAAATAACTAAAGTTTCCACTATTGATATTCTTTATAATTATATAATCATTTTGCTATTTGCTACATTTAAGTATATTATATAGTAAAACTAATATATGTACTGCTATACTATGATAATATTGATGCAAATATTTAATAATGTACTTTCAGATAAGCAGTATCCACTATCAAACCCTCAATGACGCGACATGGTCCCAAGACGGTCGTATCTTGATAACCTGCTCCACTGACGGCTATTGCTCTATAGTTCGCTTCAATCTGGAAGAATTAGGATCATGTTATATACCTGCTCCCTCTGATCCTATCGTTATTATACCCTCTCCTGCTCCTGCTACCCCTGTTGGCCATCCTGTTACTATTAATAATGCATTTAAATCAGCCACAAAACTGTAAGTTTGTATAATATTGCAACTTTTTGTACAATAAAGTATTGATAATTTGAAAGTTTCGATCACACCAACCCAGGCTTTATAAATCAAATGTATTTTCTGGTTCTTCAATTTCATTAAAATTCTAAGACATTAACTCTATTATCTTCCTGTAATTTCAAATATCGACTTTATTGTAAAAAAACTTGCTCTATCTACTTTAAACCACTCAACATGTCATATAATAATAAATTTAGGGCGATGAGAAGGTTAGAAATAGCTTATACATGAAGGGTAAAATGCTTTAAATACGACATTTTCATTTGCGATTTTTTACGGGTCACCGACTACAACGGTTTCATAGAGTACTTTTGTTGTTCCCCTCTCCTTTCTTTATTCAGCGCTGACAGCGACCTCCACCAACCAGTGCCTGCAGTGGCCACCTCACTCCCCACAAGTGACTGCCATCAGCAAAAGTTACAGGAGCTACCTAGTACTCCCGTAACACCCAAATCAGGGAAGCGTAGAGTCACTCTCATAACTTTGAATACTTGTCCGAGTCCCGCTCCACCGCCCGACCTTAATCATAGTTCCTTCTTCAATGGTGGGACCCGCTCACCCGCAGTTGCAGTAGTATCCAAATTGGCAAAGCCGGCCTTTGTCCTGAATAGTATCGATGAGAATGCTGCCTCGCCTACAACATCCAGGGTCGCAGTCAACACCCAGGTAGGCTTAGTTTACTTTTGTTCTTCTCTCCTGTTTATCTTAGAAACTACGGTACATAACATCTAAACCTTCGGTGTTAGGTTGTGAGCTCATGCGAGCAATCTATGTACAATAGATATATTACAAATACCACAAGAACGGCCATTTTTTTAAACAGCTACCATTTAACAACTAATTTATATTTTGAAATTATTTATATTTTATCGTGTAGCGCCACCGAAAATTGATAAGCTTGCTAATTTGAATCTTTATATCTATTATAGAACCCAAGATATTTAGGTGCAAAAAATGACTTTTTCGTAATTCTTATTCTTCATACCCAATAACACCCTTAAAACTTTAACTGATTTTTATGAAATTTTAAATATATATCGGAAATTTCCCGGAATAAGAAAAATTATATTTCTACCTAGCAACCGTTGCTAGGGGCCTAGATTTTACATAGCAATCACTGTTTAGACCTAATAATACCCCTAAACGTTTAACGATTTTTATGACAGTTTGGACATATATTGGAAATGCCCCGGAGATGAAAAAACGATATTTTTAAATACCAACCGTTGCTAGGGTGCTATATTTTGCATAGCAACCACTGTTTCCTATTTAAAATTAAATTGTCTGACTGGACATACCTTTACAATTATATATAATTAAATACTACATTAAATAGTTTATTAATAATGTATTCATAAAAAATTGTTTTATTAATATAAGACACAAGTTACAAAAGACGTGTTAGCTCAACCCATAAAAGAAATGAAATATCCTTTAAATGTGTTTGCTCTTTAGCGAATATTTATTGCTGTATATTTGCGTCCATACCTACCATGATAAAGATTTTAACATGACCCATATTCAGAACTTTCGCTTCATTGTATGCATTCTGTATTTTTGAAACATATTTGCATATTTGTCTAGATGTTTGTCTTTTTGCATATTAACTAATTTTAGTGTATTAGATTTTTTCTAATATATGAAATTCATAATATAATATTAAAATCGTTTAGTACAATAATATACATAATTTTGATATTAAATATATTTATAATATATTTTGTCTACAATTTTCCTGATTTTTTATTTAAGAGGCGCAAGAGTAGATAGACCCGTTTATTTTTCTAGTGTGTGCAATTTTCTTTAAAAAATGTGGGCCATACCCCCCCGCGGCTCCTACGCCCTTGAAGCATCCTGAATTCTGTTATCAGCAAATCTTACGGCAACCCTGTAAACATTTAATTGCTCAATTTTTTTTATTGTTTCAACAAAGCACACTGCAAACAAATTGTTTGATTTCTTTATATTCACATATACTTATTAAAGTATGTACCAAGTCCGTGAGTAATCGCGTAGACTTTCGTGCTAGTTTGAAATCAGATATTTTCCCATTGGAAAATATTGCAGCTATATTCTTACTACTTGCGAATTAAATATTAAACTGGACATTTTTAAATCCAAATTATTTCTGTGCACACGTTCAAATCGGCTTGACAAACTGGCTGGGCGATTCGGATAGTCAAGCGAAATTTTGTGTCCACACTGTTAAGCCGGCTTGAATGATAGAATAATTAATATGCACTTTGCATAAACAATAAAGCAATATTAGAATCGATAAAATCTTCAGCTACACGTTTGCAAACTGATGACGTGTTGAATTTTTAAACCAATTTGATTTTGGCTTAACAGATACTAATATTAACAAATTTAATTTCTGTCATGCCAAGCCATCGATAGGCTCACCGAGCCGGCTTGATGCTGGCTTGGTCGTGTGGACGGGTATTTTTGGGTTATTACGTGTGCGGGGCATTTGTTACCAAATCATCATATGACATTTATGTGTAGTATCACTCTGGATACCTTTATCAATAAGTATGAAAAATTGAGATGTGCCATATCCATGTGTATAGGAGCACATCTTGTCACATCTTGTATAGGAGCCTTTTCTTCTACTTGACTAAACACATGCTTTGCTGCTTTTGTGACAAACATGAAGTATATCACCACAACATGATCGAACTTGGTTGTAAAGAAAAGATTTGAATTCACCAAATTTTTATTGTCATCAGATGATTCTAACCAGACCTGGTTATATTTTGTCATATTATATTAATCAATAGATGAGGTAAATGTCTGAAATTTGAAATAAACGAAGGAGTGAAATTGTAATTTTACTATAGCATTAATTACTAAAATAATTGCTTTACGATTTTAAAACATACTAAACATCATCAGAGAAGGTTGCATGACTTTTTCAGGATTTTATTGGAATCTCACAAGTAATATTACCTATACCTAACTACAATACAGCAATCCAAATGAATGTGTTTAGCTATATTTAACCTACATAATAACAGATCCGCATGTCAGGACATGACAATTTCAATCAAGTTTATGTCTGATGTGCAGCTAAATAAAAGGGGATGATGACTAACATAAATATATTTATTTATTTTTACGAAGCACAACATTTTTTGACAGCAACAGGAATTTTGACAGTTTTTCGGGAATATTGATAATTTTGGCATATTTGAGAATTACCACTTGACTATAATAGCTAAAACATTCGATCAACTATTATATAGTTCAGCTTTTAGTTTGTAAGCCGTGTGTATAATGCAATATTATATATAATATATATAATATTGCATTATACACACGGCTTACAAACTATATAGGGTGTCCGAAAAGTTGCTGTGGCAGTGAAAATGTTTTATTTTAACTTTTATTTACAAACTAAGTAAAGCAATGTTTCGCTCATTAACTGACTGGCTAGTCACACATAATATTCTGTTCATTTAATATTGATCACTACACAGCAACTTTTCGGACACCCTGTATATATTACGTTTGTTTAGAATGTAGGTTTTTCATCCGAACAAATGCATGTAGAATCAATTAAATTGTGGTGTTCTTTCAAATATGTGTATTTCTGTTCAACGTTTAAAACAAAATGCAATTTTGAATGTTATTTTCTGATACACTTTATTTATTTGTGACACATTTTAAATAAAGATATTATGTAGCATTTAACTTTTGTTAAATTAACTATTATAGTTATACTAGGATTAAACTAGTCTTTCCTTTTTTATTATTTTTGCACATTGTTTGAATTTGAAATAAAAAAAATTAAGAATAATAATACAAATGTATAACATTAACCCTTTCTATTCAGAACAAAGTCCCAGAAATTAAGAAACGACGGGTCAGTTTTACAACATTGTCACCAGAAGTACGCCTCTTCTCACCAAAGGTAAATATTGATATTCACATTGATATTAAATACCTTTCTAATAGTATAACTATCCTTTTTAGATTAGTAATAGTATAATATATACAGTGTTGCCACAAGCTGCGATATATATCGCACTGCGATATTTGGACAAAAAGCTGCGATATGCGATGTTATTAGCATTACCTGCGATATTCAAACAATAAATTTTAGCATTTACATTTTTTGTGCCTATTTTATCGAATTATACTTATAAACTGTGCCTACTTAATATCCATTTTCCGCTAAAGATGCGCAAGTCGTTCTT
>JAYRBW010128390.1:0-16284 GCA_036023295.1 Invenusta paracnida | reverse complement strand
TAGACAAATATAGATAACTAATGAATACAATAATACATGCCTGTTTTGAATGTTTGTTGCTTCATTTGAATTTGTTTGTTCTTTGCCAATACACTGTTTTGAACCATTCCAAAATGTTTGCACACAAACCTTTGTGAGTAGTATGCATCATCCGCATTGATTTTGAATTCCTCATTCACCTTAGCATTTTACATTCCAACCTTAACAATTCAATAGTAAAAATTAAATTAAGAATCTTACATTTCTTAAATACTATAATCAGTATTATCAGTGGCATTGCTAGGAATTTTGAAAGTGTATGCACATCTCTAAAAAAGCACACTAAATGAATTTACTAAATCCCAATATATTTATAATAATACAAAACTAAATCACTATTACCTTTAGTTTTGTATCTTTGTTGACTACACGAAAGTTTGTTAAATAAAACAGCTCTACTGCTTCAACTGACTCTGTATAACTAGAAAATATATGTTGGCAAATACTTGGACTTTCCATTATTCAATTTTAACAAAATGAGACAAAACAGAAACTCTGAATAATTAAAACATAAAACATTAAAACAAGAAATATATTTTAAATAAATTGAACATGCTTTTTTAATATATTATTCCATTATCTAAAATTATAACTATTACATACATATTATAAATATATTTCAAATCGTTTTTTTATGTTGTTGATAAAGAAAAGTTACAACATTCATGACTGAGGATATCATAAATTGCATGTTTAAAAATTAACAGATTCGAAAAATATTTTATGTTTATATGGTAAATATGTTATTTGTCTAATCTAATACTTCCCAAATATATTTTATTTGTAAAAATCATTCAAAATGAATATAGGAATAAATAAATATATTAAATACCGAAAATCATACAATATATTAAAACTTATTTTCAGCATATAAAATTATTTTTATGTGCCAAAATTTTTGGCATATATACAATTTAAGATTATTTTATGTATGTTTTTAAATGTTTTTTATTTGACTAAATAGTTCAAATGAATATTCTACAAGCTCTGACTAAATTGCAACAGCAAAAAAACATATATTGAATGTATGTTTGTTTGTAATTAAATTGTATCTAAGCACCTAACTATATGAAAATATTGCATTTAACTTAGTTTTTATATTCATATAAAAACATACATAAATACATAGTTTTTATATATATATCATATTTTTCAATACTAAGCTGTACAATCCCTATATAAATAATACACTCTTTTTCAATCATCAAACTTCAGTTTATTGACTAATTGCTTTATTTAGAATGTTGTACTAAAAAACTTTCTGATTTTTAATTTATATATGTGCTCATATAATCAGTTTTAGGGATAATCCTACTAATGTTGACCAATTTAGCATCAAAATAAAGCATGTTATCTATATTGGCATTAATATTATTGTCATCAATGTTATGGTGCTGAGATAATGCAGTAGGTACTGTTTGTTCGCACTCTGCTTGCTTGAAAAAGAAACTGAAACAAGCTTACCTATTTTATCTAATTTGTTATTTTATTCTAATGCCATCTATTTCCTATTTTTTTAATAGCCAAAATCTTATATTCATATATTTTAAGAATTCTCCATTAATTTTTTTCAGAACTGCTGTTAAATTTAGATACTTTATAAGTGACATTACCAAGGGTAATGGTGTAATATATATACTTATTAGTCATATAAAAAAATATTCATTATTAATTTAGTTAAACATTTGCTTTTGACATGTGGTGCTTTTGTGAAATTTTTAAATGATATATATATTCAATTTTAATCCACATTATGATTATTTGAGATATAATTTGTATCTGTATTCCATTTATGAGTATTTTAATAGCATAATTGTTGAATTTGTTGTGTCTAGATATTAGTTATTATTACAAAAGATAGGAATAACTATTTACCATAAAACATTTTCACTTATTATTTGATCAATGCAGACAATCACATGTCGGGCTGCTGTAGCCTGGACTGTAAAGCAACCCTTCTCTTTGGAAACAATTGAAGTTGCACCCCCACAGGCTGGCGAGGTCCGCATCAAGATTCTGTCAACAGGAGTGTGCCATACGGACTCTTACACTCTGAATGGACACGATCCAGAAGGTCTATTTCCTGTTGTTTTGGGTCATGAAGGTGGTGGTATTGTGGAGAGTGTTGGTGAAGGGGTCACCTCAGTTCAACCAGGAGATCATGTAATTCCACTTTATGTTCCACAGTGTCGGGAGTGCAAGTTCTGTCTCAGTCCCAAGACCAATCTTTGTCAGAAAATCCGGTAGGTAACATTTATTTGATAAAATGGTGTCACCAGCATATTTTTTGTTATTTTAATTAGACTGAGTAAGTCAGAATATAACATATACATGTTATTCTGTTATGCTGTGACATTATTTTTTAAATTCAGCATTCTTATGTAATGAGCTTTTAATGTTTGGTAATATCAAGTTTGTGTGATAAATTAAGATAGCTAAAGGTTCATTGAAATAATTGTTTACATTAAAAATTATAATATATAAATTTTAACACATACATCCTTTCATAACAGCAATGAGATATATTGAATGTAATATTTCAATTTACTTTGAGCTTACTATATATAAGATGTAGGTTGAGTTTTGTCTCATGGTAATGGCAAGGGCCATTTTATAATTGTATGTTCAAAATTTGTTTTAACCTTACATTTTACAAAGAAAATGGGTTTAAAATGGAATAGAAAAACTGCCTCGAAATCAATAAAAATACTTAAAATGATGTCAAAAAATAGACAAATAGTAAAAATAGGTTATAATGTGCTGTTCTTGTGTAAGGTATATGTTTCTCAATTTAAAATTTAAATATTAATTATACTTAAATAATCTAATTCTATGAACAAATTTGTTGATAACATATCATTTGCAAACTAGTTATTTTCAAGAAAATACTTTTTATTGTAATATATTCAAATTTTGTCATTGTTTGTCAAAAAAAACAGGAATAGATATGTTACCAATTTTACACACCATTTTTATATAGTCATTTTTTTATATTCACATCTTTCTACTTAACAACTTATCTACATATTTAATTCAACTTAATTCTACTTAACAACTTATCTACATATTTAATTCAATTTATTAGTTAAACAATTATTTAAAACTGAAATGTATATTTATTAGATTTAAGCCAATATATACAATGAAAATTGTAATTCTATTTAGTTTTTACTTATTACTTGGTGAATTATATTGCATCCACATGCTTAATTCAGTTCTTCTAACATTATACTAGAAATTTAAAACCCCGCACACAAAAAATTATTTCTAAATCAAAACTGGTACAAAAATTAAACAATCTATTGCCGTCATGACAGTCTCCTGTAAAATAGCATTTAATGATAAATTTAGTGTGTGCCCAAAAAATCAGTCAAATATAGCTCTATTTATCTCAATCTCTCACACACACTTACACTTACTACGATATATAAATAGATGTAATAGAATATGTTGATCTAAATTTTATTTTATATTTTATAGGTACATAATATGACATAATACTAATATTATTTAATATTATTATATAAGCCATTAAATGTTATACACTGTAGAAATCGTTGTGCATCATTCTTTACTGCCTTTTAGTTCAGGGGATGTAATAGAATTGCACTAGTCAATCAATACAATATTCCAAGTCATCTTGTTGTAATCTAAGATTACATTTTTCTTTGTTTATGTTGTACTATAATTACATTTTTGAAAATGAGTATAAATAATTTTATCACATGAATAAAAATATATATCGTGCTTTAAACAGACTAGATAATTTTAGGCAAATTAATATCACGAAGTGATATCTTATTCGGCGGTTGATTATAACTGTAAAACTAATTAAAACAACTAAAGAGAAAAGTCAAACAGTTTAGCATAAACTTTTAATATATTATCAAACGTTTTCGTCAAAAGGCATTTGACTTCATTAGGACAAAATAAGCGCTATTGATAGTACAGATATAAACAAATTTTTTAAAACATTCTCTATTCATTAACTTTTTTTAATTAAAACAATTATATATTTACAACATTTTAAATTTTACATATTTTCTAAAATATTAGAATTTTTTTTCGGTTAACATCTGTCTAAAAATATTTGAACATAATAATTATTAAGATTTTTGCAAATATGTAAATAGTCTTTATTCTATTTTTTTTAAATTAAGCTTTAATTGAATAATTTCTACTAATGATTTTATAGAAAACAGACAACAATTTTATAAACGTTTTATAACATATTTATTTCAGATTGACACAGGGTGCCGGTGTAATGCCAGATGGAACCTCAAGATTCACCTGCAAAGGTCAGAAACTGTTCCACTTTATGGGCTGCAGCACTTTCTCCGAGTACACAGTTGTTGCTGAGATCTCGGTGGCCAAAGTCTCAGAGAAAGCTCCACTAGACAAGGTCTGCTTGCTGGGATGCGGTATCAGCACTGGCTATGGTGCACCACTCAACACTGCAGGTAACCACCACATAAACGAACTTTTACATCTTTACAAATATTAGTTATGAATAGAAGTTAATTATGTAAATAATAGAAAAATAACAGTCATTGTCTCCTGTTGAGGATTCCTTTCTAACTGCAACACAATTAACAAAGGAATGGTCTAATTAATTCTCAGAAATAACCCGATATAGACTATATAAGTGAATTAGTTATGTTACGAATTTTAAATAACTTATATTTACGACTTAATTTGCTTTAATTGTAAATAAATATGACTTTATATTGTATAATTGTTATTTAGTGTTAAACTCTTCTCTTGCAAATATAATAACTGTTAATTAACAATATTCTTATTGATTGGTATTGTGTTATATGATCTGTATTTTTCTTGTCCGCTTTAGGGTAGGCTACTGCACTTAATCTGTTATAACGTACTGCAGGAAATATTGTATGAATATTCTCTTGACTTGTGTAGCTTCCCGGCGTTAATTAGCATCATACATTCCTATATCAGTCCCGATTTTTATCTTATTAGCATAAATCTCTGTCTTGTAATATCCTGATGTGAATTATTAGATCTAAGTATAGCAAAAACGTTCAAAAGATTCGACCAGAATCAAATATTGCAGTATTTAATTTTGATATTTTATATGTTTTTACCAGATTTGATTGATTTCTAATGATTATATATCTATATTGTTTACTTTTTATATATCGTTTAGGTACTCTCTATTCTATTCCTTAGAGTTTCTTGAGAATTGAATTATCGAAGTAATTTCATAATAATATTTTTCAACTATTTCTGATAATAATGAAAGTGTTTACACCTTTTTTAATGTCTAGATGGAACTAAATATGTTTAGTAAACTCATTCAGAGTAAATATTTCTAACTGTAAAACTTTATTAAGATACTTTCTTTGTTTTATTGTACTGTGTTGTGTGCTTACCATAACAATTTATTTTTAATAGTTGGAATAGTTTTATATTTACATTTCACAATCGCCCACTGATTTGAAGAGTTAACAATTGTTGTGATTATATTTCATTTCTTCTATTTGGGGTTTTTATATTATAAACTCAATTTTATTTTTCTATATACAATAATGCAGACAAACTTATATGCATAGTATAAATAACAAATAGTTATATATTACATATTTTAAATATTTTTTTCTCCATAATCTACCTATACGTTCATGTTTATGTATATGTTTTAATGTGTTTAATTCTTATTTATTCCTAAAATGTTTAATGAGCAGATTTCGGTATAAATATGTCACTGTTTTTATTTTATAAATATTATTCATTGTTGTAAAATTTTTAATATTATTATTAGTTAATACTTATTTATAAATACCACTATTAAAAATAAACAGTTTTTAATCACAGATCATTTTCTCACCAACCAGAAGTAATAAAACATTATTACATAGTAATGTTCATTTGCAATTATACCTTTCATATATATTTTCATTAAGAATATGAATTTAACCCTTGGTAAAATATATTTCTTCTACAATATATTACTAAACGTATCGAAATGCCAACTATATTTATATACTTAACAAATTTCAATGTGGTAAAGAATTTTATAAATACTCCAAAGAAAGGTATTTAGTTATTAAAGTCAGTATTATGTCGTTTTGTTTGTTTTCAAACTGTTATTGTTTAATAAAATATACCTACATACATAATATGCCAGCTGTACAGTTCAAAGTTGTAAAAAATTCACCATAAATATTTACGTATAAAGAATACATAAAGAGATTTTCAAGTAGCCTTTAAGCCTTAAACGTAATTAGTGAAAGAGAATAGAGGTAGCCTTTTTATTGTTTATTATGATTTTGGGCTTCGATATTACTACACTACTTTTGACACTGTAGGTAGATGATATATTTAACTGTAATGTAACCACATTATTTTAAATACGTACACCTTTTAAGTTTAACAGTACATAATTCAATTCTGAGTAATTTTACTTTGTACCTTTTCCACTAGGTGTGCATTTTTCATGGTTTATAAATATGACGTTTTTTACCTATCAAATCTTAGCTGTAGAGAAAGGAAGCACAGCGGCAGTGTGGGGCCTGGGTGCAATTGGGATGGCTGCGCTTATGGGGTGCCGTGAGGCCGGTTGTTCCCGGATTATTGGGGTCGATATCAACCCGGACAAGTTCGCCATGGCCAAGGATTTCGGTGCCACCGAGTGTGTCAATCCCAAGGATCATGAAAAGCCAATTCAACAGGTGCGTGGAGTAAACCTAGATTAACCTGGAATATTTTCTGTGTTCGGAAATGGACCGATATTAGTTTACTCTTTTTTGTCTTAATAAAGGATCATGTTTTAAGATTTTTATTTTTATTTAGCATTTTGAAATATACCAGTAAAATGACTACAATGTTATTAATAATGACCGAAGTAAATAATTAAAACACATTGAATTTAAACCACTAATATAACAATTAACATAATTGTAAATGTTGTAAACATCGCATTTTATACAATTTTACTTTGTAATTTTAATATGTTGTGTTTATTAATTGGTTTAAATGCCTATAACATTAACATATCTTAATGAATACTCTCCATTATTAATATTAAGCCAGATTACAATTAGTACAGTACCTATTAGTACAAAAGTTAAATTTCATGTATACTAACTATGTATAAGGTGATTGAATCAATATAATGATTTTTCCGATACCTATCTATATGAACATAATTATGTACATAATATCTACCCAAATAAGTATAAGTATATATTATATTTATATTATATACTTATATGTATATAGATTAGTCAATGTCATATTGAGAGTATGTTTACTTATATTTTAACTGTGGTGCCACTAACTTCAATCGTACCACTTTCTTCTTTTCGTTTCAAACATATACGCTTGAACCTATCTGATGTAAGCACTGTATTTGAAGTCTTTGGTATCTACTATCTACATTTCAGACGCTTGCATCAGTGTATGTGTAGTGATATGACCTCCCAGTTCAGGCAAACTAGCATAGCCTCTCCTTGCTGTTTATGTATATGTTTTATCTGTGGCTTCGTCTTGTACTTCAGTAATATGTATTATATAATTATTAAGTTGAAAGCATTATTATTCGAGACTTATTGAATAGCTATTAAAATTTAATTTGCGTGTATATGAAAGATAATTATTTTGCTAGTTTTGCTAATATATTAATAATATATGTTATGTCTATAGCGTATTGGTAAGAAATCTTTAATATTAAATAAACAAATCGCCACAATTTAAAAAGAATACAACATGTCTTTGTGTTTTGTAGATTACTTAATATATGAATAACACTTTTTCAGTATTAATATTAGTTTTGAAATACATTTTTAATACTTTATTAAATTGATATTGCTAGTGTTTCGTTTTTTTATTACATATTATATTAATTTAATTTGCAGTTTTTATCATTATTCAATTTTATAATTTTTAAACTCATGTTAAAAATCATATTGCGAATAGTTTACATTTCAAAAAAGCGTAACAAAGTATGTGTATTTCTGTAAATTTGAAAAAATTATATTAATATTCGACACAATGCCTGTTGTTCCTATATATTATTAGCTTATAACTCTATGTTACTAACTCTTCATAGGAGGTGTATACATTACGAAAAGCCTTCTTGATAATCGTTCTAAGTTTCCAAACCCTAGAAAGGAATCAAAATTATTTTACAAATACGATTCCTAGGGATCAGAAAGTATGGTTCATAAAAACAACTTTGTAGGGGTTCTCTTTCAGTATTGGGATATTGACTAGAGATTTCACTTCAGCTTAAAACATTCTAGTTAAGTTTTGGTTGAGTCTAAGTTTTTCATTCTATACTCCAAAAAGTTTATTTAATTTGGTTTTAACATATTTTTACATATAAATATATATATCTGCTCTTAAAATTAACTTGATATATTTATTCATCACTACTTTTTATTTAACCATTTACATATAATATATTAAAATAAAAAGATTTTATATTGACACAAATTTACAGCGGATATATATGAAATCTATAAGTGTTGAAATCTTTGTTTATTATTACTCGATTCTTCACGCTAACAATTCTATTCGTAACCCAACCTTAAGTTTGGAGTAGAAATTGTTAACTAGTCAACCAAAAAATTAGCAATGGTTAAGTTTAGTTTCCTAAACATGAATCATCTAGGAGATAAGTTTATCCTAACTAAATATATAGAAGAGTCATTAACTGAAATCCATAACGTTTATTTTATGCTTAATTGATAATTTTTTCAAATAATTAGTTAAGTTAACGTATAAAAGGTTTTACTGGAATCCATTGAGACTAATTCTATTTTTACGGTTTTCAATGTATTATGGTTGAGTTAGTTTTTGATTCCTGAGAGAAACTTTTAAAACAAAACCTATAAATTCCAAAGATAAACATATTTACATCCAGAGCTCAACAATCTTGTATACACGCCTCTTTTTTGCTCTTTATTTCCGCACAGGTTTTGACAGAGATGACAGACGGTGGGCTCGACTACACCTTTGAGTGTGTCGGAAATGTGGCCACAATGCGAGCCGCACTCGAGTCTTGTCATAAGGGCTGGGGTGTCTCCACAATTGTTGGGGTGGCTGGTGCTGGCCAGGAGATCTCAACTCGACCATTCCAGCTTGTCACTGGCCGCGTTTGGAAGGGAACCGCTTTTGGAGGTCACATTTTGCTTCTCTTAAATTATTCTTTCTTTCATTAGTCTTCCCGTAATATGTTTTTAAGAGTTTCACTATAAAAAGCATGTTAATCTAATTTTAACAAAGACTATTGTAAGTTGTTAGTTTTGCATTACTAACGTATAATACTAGCAGTGCATGGAGAGCTGGACAGTACTGTTCCGCCCTAGAGGTCTTTTCATTAACTCGTGAACCCCCTGAATCGTCTGACCTAACAACCTTACAAGCTTAATATACTTAACTATATGTTCAGTTCAAATAACTGTAATTTTATAATAACTCTGCTTATTTATCTGATACAACTCTGTCTCCAGGCACATTGCAAATCTCGCTCTTAAAATTTTATTTCTAATTTGTAAGGGATATAGAAGAATATATATTATAGGGGTATTTATTCTATAAGAGTACGAGTGATGTGAGCTACTGAAGAGTCTTAATGAGGTCGAAACAGTGCTGTCCAGCTGTCAGCAAGTATTACTATTTTATATTATTGTTAAGAATTTATATTAGTAATATAAATCACTACTTTACTATTCTTATTATCTCACACTAAAAATGTATTATTCTGTGTATAATTTGACCCATAAATTTCTTTAATTCGAATATAATTATTTATGTTCTAAAGTAGCCACATAAGATGTTTTAATACTCTCCTCAACATAAAGATATTCTTAAGTGCTTTGTTGAATTAAATTATCCACATTTAACAGAAATTGGATACAAATTTAAGTTATTGGTATTGTAATATATATATGGGTATATTATTTAAATGTGTATGACGTAAATATTATGGATTTTTGCAATATATATGCATGAATATTCCTTTAACAATCTTCTTTTACTAAATTCAAAAGGAAATATTTGTAGTTTCAATTTAGTATCATTTAAACAATCCTAGTTCTTGGACTTTAATTAAATGACTTTTTGGTACTTTTCGCATATTTTGAAAATGTTAAGAAGTAATTTAACGTCGTAAAGTGTTTTTTATTCACTTTTTCATTTTGCATTCTTTTACGTTTTGTTGTCACATTTTAATTTTAATTTATGCATTGTTATGGATACCAAATTATTATATTTTTCCACTGTTATTGTACATTACAAAGTATTTATATTTTAAAGTTTCAAAAAATTAACTAATAGATATTTAACTTAGGCTAGATTAAAATCATATATTTATAATTATACTACTTGTAACCATATTAAGTAGTACACGCTATATTTATTTTATATATATATAGGTTGGAAGTCTCGGGATGGTGTACCTCGCTTGGTCGAGGACTATTTGAATGGTAAATTAAAGGTTGATGAGTTCATAACTCATAAAATGAAGTTGGAAGACATCAACAAATCTTTTGATCTCATGCACAAGGGCGAAAGGTTAGTTGATATTATTGTATATTATAATAATGTGATCTAACATTTGTTTCTGCTTAGAATAGTTATTACTAATATTATATTAAATTTTCTATCTATTATTACTTGACATAGCATAGCTTATTTGACGATATGTTTTTTCTAATATTTTCAGTATTCGAACCGTCCTTGACATGTGAACATTTCAACAGTCAAACAAATCGTCTCAGGATGAGGGAATAACATTCAGTCATGCTTATATTTCTTTTGTTAATTCTTTTAATTGGTGCATAGTTGCTTTTTAATTCATTTGTTTACGTTGCTATAAAATTGTTAGTGGACAAATTAAAAAGTTTGACTTTTATTATGAATATTCATTTTTATGTATTCAAATGATTATATTTAATTTTTATTTAGCGCCTAGTTAGTTTTTGTGTCTATTTTATAAAATTATATTTTATTGCGTATTACATATAAATATATATTATGCTCTATGGGAAATTTTTTTCGTCATATATTTGATTATGGGTCCTCTACACCATATTTAATTCATTATAAATTATATTATATTATATATCGTATTTGCAGATTTTATTTGATTAGGAGTATATCAAAAGGTATATAACATTATTGATAATTAATAGTAAATAGGATTATATTTTTAATTGCTGAATATGTTTTTTATTGGAACATTAAATGGAAATTGAAATTTAAAAAGTTATCAAGGAGAGAGACTGTTGTTTTAGTTGCCCCTGCATTTTATGAGAATGCACTATTTAATACTTCTATATCAATATTACAGTTCACAGTTTATTCTAATATAAATTTTTAATTTATGTCTACGTTTCAGTGGTTTTGACTAATATTCAGAATTTATGTATACATTAGAAATATCTATGACCTGCAGTTTTCTTCCCTAATTTTCAAACTATTAATTTCAAAACATGTATATATGTACATTTAGGGTTATTTTTCGACAGTGATAGCAATTCCTTGATATTTCCGAAAAATTTGAGAAATAACATTTCACTACTGATTTTTAGTATGGAGACAAACATTTTGTCAACAATAATATAGATTGCATGTTTTATGCATAAATACCTAATACATACTCTGTGTATAAATCCAATTTACTATACATACATATAATTAAAGATCATACATAAAAAATAATTTAAGGCTATATTCTGCATAAATTCTCTTGTATTTAGAAGTACACCTTGTATAAATAAATTTTATCTAGATAGATAGACACCGTTTTTTTCAAAATTAACAAATCCAAATTTTTTACTAATATATAATTATTTGTCCTCATCTAATTATTTAATTTGCCGTTTTAATCTTATTTGAAGATATTAATTGTTTAGAATATGATACTTTTAATTTTCTTAGCAGCGTTCTTAATGATGTTATTCGACTCCGTATAATTTTATGGGATGTTTCGGTTATTATAGTGTGATTGATATTATAAATATTGTGTTCATTGTAGCTTTTGTAGTACCTACTACACTCTAATATTTCTTTTAAACTAGGCGTATATAAAATAGTTATTGTATATATGTATATTTTTATCTGAATTAGTTAAATCTGGATCATTTTATTGTAATGTTTATTGAACTAGAATTATATACGTACTATATAATAAATTGTAATTTTATAGAATTACTAGATATAATCTATAAAACATTAAAACGTCAAAAGTATTTGAATGACTATAAATCACTTTTATAAAAAAGTTAATACCAATAAAATTGATCGTTTTCCTAAGTAGAATATATGTCTAATGTATGAGTCACTTAAACATATTTACGTGTACATAATATGTATATATCATTATAGGTGAATATACATACGTACATATATGTATTTATTGATCACTAAAAATGTATTAAACGTTTATTTCGATATAGCAATCGTTTTTTTTAATCGAAACAATTTAAAAGCAGATATAATTTTTAGTACCTATATACTGGGATTTATATTATTGGCGAGTTTTTTATTAGTGCAATTTGAAAGTATACCAAATCTAAAATAGTGTTTTTCTGAATAAAAATAAATAAATTGTACATACAATCATTCATATTAATTTGTCTTAATGTAATATTTATAAATATTAACTAAATGATAACAGCTTGATAACGTTCAACTAATTACAGTCAAACCCCGGTTTTATGCCCCCGATTATCACATTGTTGTCACATTATTGTAACATTTTTGTGGAACAAATTTCCTTTTATGTATTTTAATATAATTTAACCGCCAACCCCGCCAATCAAAATTGAGAACAAAAGCATACTTTTTGTGTTATAAAACCTCGGTATATATTATCCGCCAACCTGCCTCTTTTTCTAGATCAACAATAAATATGTGTGTCTGTATAC
Organism: Invenusta paracnida; assembly: GCA_036023295.1. Classification (NCBI taxonomy): domain Eukaryota; kingdom Metazoa; phylum Platyhelminthes; order Proseriata; family Coelogynoporidae; genus Invenusta; species Invenusta paracnida. The sequence continues at coordinate 3,349 of JAYRBW010128390.1, read as the reverse complement.
TGTAAATTGTAAGTGAATATACATACTATAGGTATATATGAAATACTAGACGTTTCATAATTTAAAAAATATTAACATCGATAATTAAATTGTAAATAAATATAATATGTGAAGTAAACATAAATAAATTGTTTTTATCTAGTACATACATACATAAATTTAACACTTAAATAGAACTCTCGATTATCCGCCACTTTTCACTGGAACCAAGGCTGGCATAAAACCGGGGTTTGACTGTAATTTTATATTATCCAGATGTCTTAGTTATAATTAATTTAATATATCAAAGGGTATTTTTTATTTCAGATTTTGTTGTTTTAATTTTAAATTTTATACATTTATAATGAAAATGTTCATAGTAAGTAAAAATTTGTGCTTTGTACGTATTATATATATACTATTATATTTATAACTAAGCAGTAAATATAAACATGACTTATTCGCATTTAAGCAATGTTGCTGTTATATATTTACTGTTCAGTGCACTATAGATAAAATCATCCATAAGTATATCTAACAAAATTTATTTCATTCATTTACTTTTCTTTTTCATTTATCCTAAGATATTCCAACATCGAGTTTTCTTAAAATCTTGACATCTGTGTATTATGGAAATATTATGAAAATAAAACATTATATGAAAAATTATACACTTAAAAATACATCAAAGTCATATGTAACTGACATGTAAAATAATTTAACAACGGGAATTGATAAAACAAAATTTAAAAGTACGCATGACACAAAATAACAATATATTGTCATCAAAAAGTAAATATACTTAATATTAAACATTATTATATATAGACTGTTTCTACTAATGTAACAATATTAAGACTTGTATTTCAAATCTTCAAGCAGTATAATTTATTTTATTCTGTACTATTCCACATCTGTCATGCTGGTTATGTCTGAAAGAGGTATACATATAATATCGTCTAAGGAATAGCCAATCCCAACTCTTGATTTTGAAAGTGAACAATTGCAACTGGATAAGAGGAGAGTTGATTGAATATTTTTATTTTTAGGAATCTAACAATACCTCCTTTTTACGGTTAGCCGTACCGTTGGAATATATTTCTGCCAGGGAATACAACGGCAGGCAATCGGACTCATAATTTCAGTGTGCCACAATTTGAAATAATTAAACGTTGTCCATTTGTTGTTTGACACCTACGCTAGTTGTTTCTTCAATAAAATTTTGAATTATCTTTTGAACTTCCAATAACATGATTTTGACACAAACCTGAATGAAATTTTAAATTTCACTGGCAGACAGCCAGACATTTTAGTAATATTTTTTAAATGCGATTGTTTTGATTTTCAATATTTTGTTTTGCATGTGGTTGAGAATTTATACTTACCCAGTTTCAAGATAGAAGCGTGTGTTTCTATTCTGAATCAATTAAGAATTCACGTTTGAATTCTTTCAATTCCACTCTGGCCATATTTATCGTCGCGCATATGTGAATATTAAAGAAGACGGATATAATTGTAAATTAGATTCGAATCATTGAAGTCATGAACTTTTACTGATAGTAAGTATTAATAACTTATTTCATACAGCTGTAATTACAATATGTTTTATTTTTGGACATATTTTATCATTTAAACACTTAAAAATGAATTATTCAGTTTGAACGTTCAGAATGTAAATTAAGCATTTATTATGAAGTGTTTTCTAGATTATTTAAAACTACTAAAAGCATACCGTGTCACATAGGTACACATATGAGTATTTATTCTCAAATATCTATAGGTACTCTCTTTACTTTATCGATTTGAAATATCAATTAATTATTGTTTAATATATTATTAAACAGCTTTATTACATATGTTATTATACAAATTCCTTAATATAATTGCTTTTAATGTATATCTAGACATAGGATAACACTATATATTATCATGACTTTGAAAGATTTGTCTGAGTTGCCAAAATTTGTATGATTTATCTAAAATTTAAGTTTATCTTCATTTAAGATGAAGTTGGAATAAAGGTTATAATGAATAAATTTAAATATATACCTATTTTAACAAGTATTTCCAAAGTATATTTGCACATATATTATTTTATAAGGTTACAATATTGTTTTCTTTTAGAATTCAAGTGTCTATAATATATATTTATATACCTATATTTAATGTTTTAAAAATAAAATTAGATTTGTATAGAGTCTTAGAGATTACATTTTAAATTATATATACTATATGCATATACAATTAAAAAATCTACGAAATTAATTTTAAAACGGAATATAAACAGCAGATCGCAACTTTAAGAAATCTCATAGGCAAATTATTTTTTTATAAGATTTATAAACTTTTTAAACAAGTTATAAATTTAAACAAACAAAGTAATTGTTAACTCATTATCAAAATATCAAGATTGTGACTGTCTCTTTCGATATTTGCATAATCCGAATACATTTATTAATTCAAATATTATGTATTGTTTAAAGTATATAGGTATCTTTACACATATATAACATTTTAATGTATTGATATATATCAATACCCGAACTTCAACTTAATTAATTATAACTGAATTATATATTTGAATAATAATTCAATCCATTATCCCCAGACTCCTAACTTGATCAATTAAGTTATTAAAATGTTTTCCAATGTACTTTTGTGTAAATAATATACGTATTTTAGATATACAATTATGGTGTACAAAGATTCTCGAATCTCTAATGAAAATATGTATAACCATAGAAAATAATCAATATATATATATATATGTTTATATTTAAATCTACATATAATAATACAATATTTTTATAAAGTAAAATATATCTATCTATGGGCATAACTAATATACAGTCATATTAGTATTGTATTAAATAAAACATAATTTTAAAAACCTTTTCAAAACTTGTTCAATAATCTATTAGGTTATCAAATTGAATATAAGTATTAAGTATAAGATGAATGACTTCAGTTCACTTAAAAAACTGAAATGCTATACCAAATTATGGTATTATACCAATATGGTAAAATAAAAAGTAACGTGATATACTTCATTGAGTTAAATTTTATTAAGCAATGAGACAATTATTATCGTCTCAACCGTACCACATACATTTAATTAAATCACTTTAGTGGGGTATTTTTCATAATGCGAGTTCTAAAAGGTATGCGCTAATATTAGATTATATATCGTTGCTGTTTGGAAGGTGTCTTCCCGTTTCGTCTAACTGTTTTCTTTAGTTCCGTTTAGATTACTAACTAAATTATTACTACCTAACTACATTATTAGAATACAAAAATGTTAAATCAAATTTATATGATTGAGGTTTATCATTTACAAATTAAAATGTTGGATACAAACTATCATACTAAA
>JAYRBW010128379.1:0-16284 GCA_036023295.1 Invenusta paracnida | reverse complement strand
CTAACAATTCATTTTATTAATTGTAACACTATTGATAACGTTTCAACTATAAATAGTTTTCATCAAATCATAATATTATAATATTTGTATAATAGGTACATAAATTAATAATGTGAATAAAAAAATTTTAACATGTAAAATAATTTTAAATCCTGCAAAAAAGACAAACTGGTCGACCCTGTAAGTGCACACCTATATTTTATTTATAATTATTCTGGAACATTTCTGTGGCAGTACGTGATCTTGTATACATTCTTTCTTGCTTATAATTGACAGATTTAGTACGGATTAAGTCAAACATTCATTACCATACATTTTAAAGTATTTCAGAAGTAACTATATAGTAAACAAACGTATTTTAATTTATGAAAACTGTATTTTCAGATCATCATTAGTTTTCCCAGGGTTGTTATTTTGCTTTTTAAAATGAAATTTCTATTACAATTTTTTAAATCGTTGAACGCTTAACTCTAAAAGCTTATTTTCTACGTAGTACGCACGTATTATTCTCTTCCAAATTGTTTTAGTTTCAATAGATCTCCGTCTAGTTAAAAGTAATTTCATTGGAACGGTTGGATCTGTAAAAACTGAAAATATCTAAAAAAAAATGAGAACACTTACATTTTATTAGCATGCAAAAATACTCACATATATTAGGCAAAATTTATCGTATACGTGTATGGGAACATTGTACACTGATTTATTTCAATTATAATAATTATACTCGGAATAAATATATTTGTTAATTGTGTTTGCTAATAGAATTTTGCGAAACAGCATTTCAGTTTATGATAGGCCAAGAAACGTGTATTTTTAACAATCAACTAAAGAAAATAATTATACAGAATATTCATAGTAGTAATTCGAGATTCACCTCATTTTGTTTCGCATTCATTACGTTTTAAATTCTCTGTAATTATAGAGAGAAAAAATGTTTTTCATTTCATTAAACTAGTATGTAATTAGCAATTTATATTAAATATGTTGACTAAATTTATTATTTGGCTTCCTGCTACCGTGAACATTTTCTAATGAGTCCAGTAAGCCTAAAACCAATATACAAATTTTCTCCTTTGAAATGTCCAACAAAAGATGAAAAAGGCTCTGTATTTTTTAACGGAAAATGTATAATTATTTCAGTCAAAGAATGAGTGGTATTGAACTGTATACAGAATTTATCAGAGTAAAATTATTACTCCTATTGCTACTAGTGTTATTCTATTTGATAAACTAGGAGCCAAAAAGTATTAATATAATTATTTCTTTTGGCAATAATTCACTCATTAATACTGAAAATAGGAAATGCGTTTATTAAACACATTCTATTTAAAAATAGCCTATTATTAGAGAGAAATAATTGATAAAATAATTTTGATAGTAATATAAATAGAAATGTAAAATATAATGTCGCATTTTTCCATATTTCAAATAATTCTTAAATTATTGAACAAAAAGGTGTTATATTAATGAAGTGTCAATTACAAAACGATCTTATTTTGACATTTGATCCCTATTCCTTCCAACCAACTAATCAGAGACGTGTCGGGCGTGGAGCTGCTCATGAACAGTCACCGCAGCCTCAAAGCCGAAGTTGACGCCCGCGAGGAAAACTTCTCCATCTGTGTGAGTCTGGGCCGCACACTCCTCCAACGTCGTCACCCGCGCGAGGAGGAGGTGCGCGAGCGCTGTATCCAGGTGGTTACCGAGCGCATTCAATTGGGAGACGACTGGGCTGACCGATGGGAGGAACTGCAGCTCACTCTTGAAGTTTACCAGTTCGCCCGAGATGCCGCTGTAGCTGAGACCTGGCTCATGGCCCACGAACCTTATTTGGCCAATCAGGAGCTGGGAGAGAGCCTCGATGAGACGGTCTCCCTGTTGAAGAAGCATCTGGCCTTTGAAAAGGCTGCAGCCACACAAGAGGAGCGATTTATCGCCTTGAAGAAGCTCACCACGGTAAGATGCAGTTGCTTTTTGAAGGTTAAATATCTATCCTGTTTTAATTAATTATTTGAATTTTATACAAATTTGTAAACTTAAACTATCTTTTGTGGAGTCTAATAGTAATATTATTTATGGGATATAGTGTCAGCTAAGTACTAACCCCTCTGATTCTAGATTTACAAATAATTATGTTTTAAATTTTTTTTTTCCAATTACAAAAAGGAGAGCTTATATATAACTGTCTTTTGTGTTTTCTATAGTAATGAATAAATTTGAGTATGTCAACTCATCCCCCTTCCTGCTTCACTTTTTTGAAACTAATTAGAATTTTTATTATTGTTGAAAGCCTTGAAGAATATGCTCTTTTATCTTTTTTCCCCTTTAGTGTTGGGGCTCGTATAGCACCCACCACAGCTCTATTGTTGCACTAAATTTTCCTTCATAACGCCCTCTTCCTCCTGCTAACCATCTATCTGCCTAAGTAATACACACGAGAGCCACATGACGCGGTAAGCGATCAAAGTCCCAACTGTAGCTTGAAATGTTGTGCTTAATTAGCAGGCAGGAAACCTTTTAATTTGTTTAATTCGCGAAATCGATTTCATGTCTACAAAACTTAAAAACAGAATTTGTTATCATATTATTTTGTCAAATATTTATGATTCTGTGCTCATTTAATTTATCTTTACATTCATATTGATTAGGGATTGGTTTTGGTTTTGTTAGCCCCGCTATGAATAATGTTAAAATTAATTGCAAAATAATACACTGGAAGCAAACAATAGACACGTTAAACTTTTTATTTTCTGGTATAATTGTCTGTGTAAGCTTAGGTAATGGTAAATCACTTTTCTCTGCTACAGATATCCGTACCAGCATTATTTTCCTTTAATATAATATTATAAATTGTGTGCTTTGGTAATGCTCATAAGAGGCAGCAAGACTAAACGTGTCGAGAATATACATTTAGATTTCCAATTGAAGCGGAGAAAATAGTGTGATAAATTTGATTACTCATCGTACACTTAAGTTGACTAATGGTTGTGCTGTTTTATATATACACTACTATGACATGTGTAATGGTACTCTTAAGGAAATCAATATATCCGCAATTTAATACTATTTTATTTTATCGTGCTAAGTGTTACTCAGATATTGTACAACATTATATTTAATATTTGGTTTATTAATTCTTAGGCGGATTTTACTTTTGAGTAAGTTCTCACACCTCGATAATGTGATTTAAAATTATTGTACTGCCTTAGAAAGTTTTAAATTTTATTTTGTATCTGCCATAAAAAAATTCACAATTTTATCTCTTGTGTTTCTTTTTTAAAACATCAAAATACGTCAAACATTATATAACATGTACGCTTTTATACAATATAGAAAATAGTATTTACCGTATCATGACATTTGTTTTTGAATATTAAACATGTGGCTGGAAAACCAAGATTTTTTCATTATTAAGACCTCAAATTTTATCCATGTCAGGCAATCTTGATTATTAATAATATAATTTGCATTTAAAGGCCACATAGTGATAATTAGCCCACGATAACTCTTATCTTTGTCTTCCACCCGCTTTTCCAGTTCGAACTAAAAGCCCGGGAACGCACTGCCGAGACCCTGGCAAGCCGAAAGCGCGAAAAGGAGCAGCGTATCGCTAATGCGACCCGCGAGTTCCTCACACCGCCACCTCAGCCCATCATCCGCAAGGAAGTCTCTCCGGCCCAACAGTCGGCCCCTGCTGCCGCTCCTGTCCGCCAACCCTCCACCTCAGGCGCTGGTGGTGACGCCACAGACGCCGGGCCCAGCTCCCCCACCCCAGCCCCCGCTGAGGGCATGCAGGCACAGATGCCGCGCAAACACGAATGGGAAACCTCGAACAAGAAGGCCTCTAGTCGCTCCTGGCATGAGCTATTTATCGTTTTAGTGGAGGGCAAGTTGTCAGCCTACAAGGACCAAAGGCATTTCAAGGTCGGTTTAAACTACTTTTTTGGCTGATAGAGAAATATGTATACCGTCTTTATGTCAAAAATGGTTTAATATTCACAACAACTTTTTTAAAGAATACAATAATACAGTTCAACAAAAGGCTTTCTATTGATCAGTAATGTTTCTTTCTTTCTATTGAGATTAGTTGTATGTTTATTAACACCATTCCATACTATCGTCTTTGCTTAGCTTTAAGATCTATGCTGGGTTGAGCCTTAATTAATATCTTCATTTTTGTCACTCTTTTTTAAATAGGTATTTGGGTTCAATGTAATTCTTTATTGATTGAAAGGTATTATTAAAAATGTTAACCAGTATTCCAGACTCATTTATCTTGTCTCCTTAATTATGGATTATATTTAAATAAATTTTAAAATTGTTTTTACGCTATAAATTATCATTTACCCTTTCTGTTCTAAAGATAAAATTGGTTAATAAGTAGTGATCTATGAATATATTTGCGAATATTTAAAGATATATCGATTTTAATATTAACTTAATAAAATAATGATTTTTTGTCAAATTTGTTCATAGTATGTATTATTGATAGTATAGCGTAATAATATTATAGTTTTGACTCATTGATTCTGTATGCAGTTTAATACTGTTAAGAAAATCAAAAGATTTGGCAAAATATAGTTTTAAAAACTGATACCAGTGGAAAAAGTATAATATAGCAGTTTAAGATATATAAATGTAATAAATTAAATTTTACAGACAACTTACATAATAATGTATGTTAAAAATGCTTGAATATAGATATTTTTTTACTTAAAATGAATTTTCGTTATTCAAAACCGCGATTCATATGAAATCAATAAGTGTCGAAACTATACTATGGACATATTTTTATGATCACTCATATCATTGAAAATTTAATATTTGTTAGATGTAATGCAACTAATGCCTCTATTTGTTCTCCTTCTGAATAGGAAAAGCCAGATGACCTTTATCGACACGAGAGCCCCATTGCCCTGGTCGGTGCTTATGCCGCACCCGCTTCCGACTATGGCAAACGGCCGCACGTCTTCCGTGTCAAGCTCTCCAGCGGTGGAGAGTTCCTCTTCCAGGCGCACACAGACGCTGACATGCGACAGTGGATCGAAGCCATCAACGCGGCCTCCGGAGTCACCGGGGCTGGAGCTGGGGGCAAGTCTTCCACTCTTCCACCCGGCTCTCCACAACATGAACACGGGGGCAAGAAGAAGTTTTTCACTCTGGGCAGGAAGAAGTAGAGAGTGATTGATATAGCCAACTAACATGCCACCACCCTCCCTCCCTCCTTTTCGTTTTCTTTCTCACACGACTCTGAAATATGAACTGAACTAGGTCGACAGACTCGTTTAAGGTTGCTGCTTGATGTTTACTTTTAACAGTTACTTTTTATCTCTCTTTAAAAAATCTAGAGAGAGAACAATTATAAAATTATATAATTAATAATCTGAAGAAATAATACACTTAGATACATCATAATAAATCAAGAAGAAGAAACTTCACACAGGCACATACAAAGAAAACTTTCGTGGTATACTGGAAATCTTACAAATATGCTCACCTATCCCTCTTTCTGCTTCTCCCATTGTATTTTTAGTATTACTGTCCCTTTCAGCGCACTTGTCATCATTGTTACTACATACTATCACCGCCATCACTGAGTTAAACTCTTTTTATTAATAATACATAATAAATTATTATTGATAATATGCCATTATTATTATATTCTATTTACATATATATATTGCATTCTCATTTACTATACCTACTATTAATACCTATGTACCACTATCATTAACATACTATAACATTACAATAGCCACTCACTTTCTGTATTTTCCAACTCACTCCTATTGTTAAATTGCTAGAGTAATGCCACCCAGCAAATAATGATTATGTTGCTTCAGTTTTCTGTTGAATTTTTTTAATTACTATTTTTGTCACACCAAACTATATTCTAACGGACCACTGACGTTATGTTTTCATCATAATTGACGAATTTTAGCCCTCTATAACTACATGTTATTATCTTTGTAATAGAATCTTCTTCTACCCCTTTTATGAATTTCGTTCGCGCGCTTTTGAATTATTATTATTTTTTTGTTGTCAAGCAAGCAGAAGTTTTTTGTTCTTCCAACATAATAAGCCTGCAAAAGATCGGATTATAATCAGAGTTTAATCTATATTATTATTTCATATTATTATTATGCCCTTTTATTAATTCAAAACTCCCTATTCTTTAGCGTTTATATTTTTGTTTCATTATAGTACATAAATTATATTGTTAAAGATATATTAATTACTATTGTATACTCGTATTAGGTCATTTTATTGCGATTGATAGGACTTGTTATCTTAAATATTATTATACCTTTATCAGCTCTACCTGCCTCTTGATTAAAAATTGAACATTAAAAGCTTACCTACCAGCCAGCCTAACAGGTGTCATACTGTTTGACAATTGAGAACTGTTTGTACATTTTATTCCTCTTATTCTACCCTGTTCTAAAAATAATTATTACTATCAACAAAAGCTTTAATCTTATCTATTCTTTATATTGCTGTCCGGGGTTTTTGCTATACATATTATGTTATTAATAATTATGCATTGTGATCATCGTTTCTGAATTGTTAAAACGCAATTTTTATTGGGTGACAGTTTCTTTATAATTAGTTCACGTGAATGAATGCATTGTTCAACTGCCTAACTAAGTAATTTAGGGTTATCCATTCATTCTCCCTTCTTCCAACATATTATTAACACTTAAATACGTGCATACATATTATACAAACGTTCTGCTGATAACCCGCTTCGCTAATATTGTACTATAGACGCAGCTAGCATGTTTTTCAATACAATATTCAAGCAACACCTCGATACTACACAATGTCTGTCTCCTTTCTTGTTAATTTACATCTGGTTGACTTAGAGCATTTTCAGGGGCTTGATTAAGTTGTGCACCTAATTTGAATATGCTTCTTCAGTGAAGAGAATTTATACTTTATGTATATTATAAAAATGTATTAAGAAGGCAAAAACTAAAATTACTAATATTTATCATTTTAGAAGAGTTTATAAATATAATTTTCACTGAATTAATCTTACAATAAAATGTAAAGCATGTAATTAATATGTATAGGTAATACGGTTATCGGTTATAGAGTTGCAACTCTTGATTATTGAAAACAGTTTTAGACTACTATTTGCTTACCGTAAAGATTTAGTAAAATAATGTTTTAAATACTATCAGTAAAAGTTTTAGATCAAAAGTAGATTATGTCTTGTCTAGATTCTTGTGATATATTTTAATTGTTCAAGTCTATAAGTAATCTCTATTTTTTTTTAATACCTATTTAAGCAAATTTATTTGTAATACGATTTTCTATCGACAAAAATATGCATGCATTTTAGAGTCAAAACTAGTGTCGACTGCAATATAAGAGATAAAAAATTACCTATTTAAAATAATGTAATAGCACCGTTTAAAAATACTGTATTTGTAAGCGTTAATTTTATGTTTTAAATGTTATCAATAGTGTAAGATACGTTTAATAATGTAATCTTAGGTAGGATGATGACACCAGCAAAAATTCGTTTTTTCCAAATGAATCAGTGTTGATTAATAACTCCGGCGTTTATTTAAATTTTGCTAAAAGCTCTGTATTCTTTCGTTTTTAAATATAGAACACGCCAAAACCGAACATGGTGATTATTCAGTATTTTAATAATGATAAAATTGGTTTTAAAATGATTCAAAATATGAAGATTAGTGCTTAGGGTATTTTTAAACCAATTATGACCAAAAATAGTAACATGACATAAAGCAGCGGTATTGGAAGTTGGAATAATTTCATCTATTCACATTTTGTACCTCAACAGACTGCCCATTTATATATTCAGTGACGTAGGTTGTGAGATATACGTTAATCACGAAACCTATTTCTAAACAAAATCAAGTATAACTGAATTTTTTTAAAGTCATAAATGTTTATAAATAAATTGGCATTTCAATTCTATATAAATAATACATAGTTGAGATCTACATTATTTGCAAGCAATACAAAATATTTTCGCACACTTACTGTATCTCAAAATAAAACTGCATATAGGTAATCTATAACATTATCACGATATATGTCCTGTTTTTTATGCTAATTGATATAATGATTGGTCTGAATTTTGTCGTATACAAATAGTATGAGGCCCCAGTAAAAAACAACGTTTGCAGCGTATTTTTTATATTTTTAAGTCACTTATCTTATTACATACTACAGAAATTGCCGAGGAAACAGTGGTGATGCAACTGCTCGCGTCTTCATGTTTAGGACCTTCACATAGATCCTTATTTTATGGCTGAATGTTCGAAGTAATAATACAAGAGCACCCCCACAACACTTTTTGAACTCGTATTGTATTTAAAAAATTTAAACAAACGACATTTTATTTTTGAGATACTTAAAAAATACAAGATAAAATTTTTCAAATCATTTATGCATTTGGAAATTTAAGTGGTTAATGTTTTGGTAAAAACGTGTCGAAGATAGGTATTTTAAGTTATTTATTTCAGATGTTATACAAATTTTATTAAAATAGGCTATTTACATAGATTATAAAATAATTGGCCGATAAAGCTACTCGTTATAAAGTATTTTGCTATTGAAGTGACCAACAAAAAACCCCATCAAAACAATGACATTTATCGATGGATATATATACTACTTTTCATTCCAAAAAGTATTTACTTTATCTAAATTTGGTTAACTTATGAAATTTAACATCATTATTCTGAAGATGCATAAAATAAGACAGATACATATTCAGTATAGAATTCAACATACGAACAGTTTAAAATATATGTACAATTCATTTTTAAACAAGAACAATAGTTTCACTTCATTGACCATATTAACTATTTAATTTTTTAGATAGATTAGAAATAGGAAATAACACTTTCTTAATAATTTAAAAACAAAACATATTTCCTTCACTTTTGTATTCTAGAAAAATAGTCATTATACAGCAATATTTAAGCTTGATTAATTAAGATGCCATAGAATACATGTAAAATAAAGACTACATTTATTCTTATCTGATAAATGACGATAATTCAATTAAAATGATATATAAATATTTGATAGTCACTGTAGTAATCTTTGAGAGAGGAAACATATACAACATAATCACACACGTAGGTAGATGAATCATCGGTAGGAACACAATTATCTTTTCTAAAGCAATATACACTTAAATAACAAATATACACTTAATTTTAGTCATTTTACTTAAAATAAATACCAGTAGTAAATATATTTCATGTGAAAGTTTTACAAATACAAATTAAAAATATGTACGACTATTGTTGTCTTGTTGCTTATGTTAAAGATATTAAAATGAAAATATTTAGTCAAGAAAGATATTTCTCGTTTTGGTTTTAATAATGTAATTTATTTTTAATGTAACGTTTGTGTAAGTCTGTATAAGTAAAAAATAGTTAATAAGAACATAAATGCATGCATGAACAAACTATCGTGTGAAAACACGAAAGTTTAATAAGGCATATTATTCTGCATACACTTAAGTTGAAGTAGTAGGAATGGTTGAATAATAATATGTCAATATATATGGAGGTGAGCATCTTAACCTGCTTTTATTATTACATATGTAAATAGGAAATTTTCAAGCATTTTCAATATTTAACAGTGCAATAATTTAATTTAATAATTAATTCCAGATAACTTGGATATACATAATATATAGATATCAGATATAGCATATAAATCTGTGAGCAATACACATACACATCCACGTCTAACAATTCGCATCGCATTGGCTAGTCGCTGACATTGTCCAATTTAGTCGCCAAAACGCATTCCGTCAGAACCAAAAGTCATTATAGTTAAACCAATTAGAAACTTTGTCAAATTTAAAAAACTATTGGGATTTTCGTGTTCAAAATACAATGTGTAGTACTAGTAGAGTTTGCTGCGTTGATGAAATATTGACGAAAATCTGTATTTCTAATAATACAGCTTACCGCATGAATAGTTTGTCAAGATATTTTTAGGTAGGGCGAAGTAGGGCATATATATTATCAGATCAGCGGGATATTTAAGTGTCGATGTTACGGAATTATTATCACAGTCATAGTCACAAAAACAAAATTTAATCAAGCGTCAGTTAGCAGTATGCAGTTTATGTAGCCATTGATCAAGCTAAGGATCAAAAATATAGTTTTCAAGTGCAGCGAGCAAAGAATGAAATGAAAAATAATCGAAGTAATGAAGAAGTAAGAAAGGGTTGGTTATTTTTATGAAGTACAATTAGAAACTAAATGAGCGAGAAGATGCAAAATAAAATGATATCGTGTTAAAATAAAGCATGATTTAATACATCAAATAAAACTGTTGGAATTTTGGGGTTTATTATTTGATTTTTTATTCTTCCGGTATTAGGTACCTTTTCTCCTCTTTAAAATTTCCACTTAAGTGGGGCATAATTATATTATGAATTATTTGTTAAATTTGCCAACATTTGTCTCGCCAAGCAAATTGAGATGTTTTTAGATGTAATTATTTAGACTTGGCTGCTGCAGCCTTCCTTTTCGATATTCGCTTGCGCAATTGACGTAAATTATTTCGCATAATCTTGACATCTCTAGTGAGAGTAGAAAGATCAAGAATCACGATCAGGACAAGAAAGATGACCAAAATGATAATAACAATGGCGCCGACTTCCTTAGCTGCTGGAGCCTCTTCCGGGTCGGGCACGAAGAACTTCTTATTCCCCGTCTGCAGCTTCTCTGTGCGTTCTGCAGGTGATAATTAGAAGATAGGAGGGAATGATTGGAGAGTATAGTAGAGTAGAGTAGATGAGATGATAGGAGATTAAAAGAGAAGAGAAGCATAAAAATACATGATAATGCAACGAATTATTTGGTTAGATATTTTTTCTTGGCGCTACAGAAAGTTATTGAAAACATTCAAGAAAACTGCGACAAGTTGATGTCATATCGAATGATGAGCTCAATTAAATTTACCCTTTTAAATATTGAAACTAATTTTGAATAAAAAAATCAAGCATTGTACATTTTTATATAAATCATAGAAAAGCACCGATATTTATCTAGATAAGTTTTGTAGAGCTCGCAGTTGAAGGTTTTGTAAAACCCTCGTTTTGTAGAGATAGTAAGACTTTAAATGTTGTAATGCAAAATTAGCATACCTTTGAAAAAGTTGGTACCAAATTATGTTCTTAAAATAGTAGTGTAATATATGTATTGTTTACTGCGGAGATATATACACCACGTGCAAATAAATTTGGAATTATTAGATAAATTTTATTTTGTAGTATCAATAACTGTGTGGTTCCTAATGACTCATTAATGAGACACACCCTCCCTCCTTCGATTGTGATTTTCCTAACTTGCTCTTTGGCTATAATATCCCAAACAAATTAGAGTCAAACAGGCTAGCGACTAAGATGCCTGAGTTTGAATTTTCCATCCGTTGTAGCACGCAATGTGTATTTTATTTATTAATTTACTTTTAGTGTATAATTTTATTTGGCAAATGATTTTAAACTAAATAGATTAAAAGCACAGAAGTAGCCTATAGAAGGAAGCATATTCCTGTAGCATAAATACTCAAATTTAATTATTTTAAGTCACTGTAATAATCTTAAATTAATCCTTGGTATGAATGAAATTTGGCTACATTTAGTAATATTTCATTACAGCTAAATTAAACTGTGTGTTCTCAATTCTTATAATATAAAATAATGTCAACAACATTAAAAAAATTATAAGCAATATCAAATTATAAAGCTAAAAGTGACACCAGCATTCTTTTAGCCCACTTTTAAACATTTACCCTTTAATGGCTAAACAAACTTAAATTGGAGGAGGAGGAAGAAAATAAGTGAATAAACCACAAAGGCACCGTCAAACAACGAGAAAGTAAACCAACTACAGCACCAGATTTTCTGTTTGTTCCCTAGAAAAGAAGCTGACTATTGAGCGAACAATATAAAGTCCAAATGGGCAAAAACAGTTATTGTTTACCCTAGTTACAGGGAGTATACAGTATTACGGCATAATATTCATAAGTCACTTTCTTTCTTTTTTCGTTTAGAAAACTACGCCCAGATTAAATGAAAGATTTACTAAAATAAGCTTGACTTTTACCATTTTTGAGGAAAAGAGACATATTTTCACAAAAAACAGATTTTTTGGATTTAATTCGATTGTTGGCTGAATTATATAGGTAGAATAAATTTAATTTTAATTTTATTAACATTAGTGTAAACTAAAGGACATAACTATTCAATTGTAATAATAATTTGGCATTTTCTTATAGAAATACATAAAATAATACAAAACAATTGTAGTACCTACTTAATATTAACATTTTCAGGAACAAAACAAATTTAAACGTAAGTATATAAAAGAGTACATTTAAAAATGAAAATATTTAAAATAGATACAAGTACTTATAATGAAATATTATAATATATGAATTTAATAAAAGAATAAAAGAATAATCGAGCGAGTGAATATCAGCTATATATACATAATTTCAATATATAGAAAAGTCAATATATAGAAAAGTCAAAATTAGAAATAAAATTTATCACGATTAATACTACGATTGAAATGTTATATGTAACGATTTCTTACTGGACAAATTTGAATTACTTTAAAGTAATCCATAGCAGGATCAATAGCAGCCTGTGAAAAAGTGTGATTGAATGAGAGATCTATGTTTCTTAATGCGATGATGCAGATGTCATTTAGTTTGGCCCATGTACAAGTAGCATTCGTTGTACTCAGAGCCATATAATGCATTCTTTACATTGGAATACAAACCTACTAAGGAATCTTACCTTTGAGAAAAGTACGTATAACTGCTAGTTTTACATAAAATACTTCTGATTACAAACACGCACTAATCTACTTCTAGATATGGAAACCAACAATATTCAATCAGTGATATTTCCTTACTGGTATGTTAAACTTGTAGGAATCTCTACTGATATGATGCTTTTGGGACTGTTCCGATAATTTGTCTTTTCTTATACACTTACTCATCCCTTATAGCGCAGTATAAAAATTAAATCATTTGTCTTCTGTAATATATATGATACTATAATAATCATAATGCTATGATTCCTGATCAACCCGAAATATTTCAAAATAATTAAGTAATGGCTGTATACAATATTTGAGCTTCAAATTATTATAATATTCAGACAGAACTAGAACTAGGACAGAAAGTAAAGCAAAACAAAATAAAAATGATTGAAAGATGTATTTCTTAAAATCCAACTTTATTAAAAAATGTATTATATAACACTCCGGCCAACTCAAAACCCCACCTTTATAACGTAAAACAAAAGCATATCAAACCTACCCGCATCATCAAAGTGTAACAAATATATGAAGTTACTCATATTTTGATGGTAACAACCATCACTTACGAATGCACT
The DNA here is from genome assembly GCA_036023295.1 of Invenusta paracnida. Classification (NCBI taxonomy): domain Eukaryota; kingdom Metazoa; phylum Platyhelminthes; order Proseriata; family Coelogynoporidae; genus Invenusta; species Invenusta paracnida. Next base: position 2,864 of record JAYRBW010128379.1, on the reverse strand, counting down.
TGGTAAGCTGAGGCACCCAGAATCCCTTCTTCTGACAGGTGACATTAAGATCCTGGTTCTTGTTTCCTGTGTCGTAACCATCCTTACAGAAGAACCGAAGGACCGTTTGATAGGGGTAGTCCTTTCCATTGTGTTCTGTCCGGTTGAAGGAGGTGTCGTTGGGGTAGGTAACCCGGAAATAAGACTCCAAAAACATATCATCCTTGATCAGAACCTTATCGAACTCACATTCAACACCTGTGAGTGGAATCAGAAAGAAAATATCTTTCTAAAAATCTTTCTACAGTAATTATTTTTTATCTTTAACAAATAAATTATAACTCGGTTGAGATATTTCTTGCCTTTTATTGATCTTAATAACAATGATAGTAATTACTAAATAGTATCTATATATATATATATATGAATATAATTAGAAATATACGCATAGACGAAATGGGAACATATTTGAACATACTAATGTGCTTTATTTGATTATGTACACTCACACACATGTTTGTGCATATTAACATTGACATTTATTAATGTCTCCATTACTAAAACAACAGTAGGTATACAGAAACCATGTTATACTTTATATATTCATATTGATATCGATATTAATGTCCAATGTTAAGCTAACAAAGCAAATGGAAAACCTGTGATTATTGTTTAATTTTAAACCAAAATTTTTGAGGATATTGAAGTATACATATAATTTTTTACTATAATATTGCCTCTATTCAAGGCTTTTCAAAGAGCGTCGAATAATTATCCTTATTATTATTGAATTTTATTTGGCTATAAAATTTAATGGGTGTTTTAATAATTTTATTTATATTAAAGACATTTCTGCATTCCTGCATTTCTTGATCAATAAATTATAATTTTGATTATAATTGAATTTTTTGGACTAATCAGAATAATATATTGAGGTATTTTATCAAGTTGCCTATTTTCAATGACTTACAAGGCGATTAGAAACTTGCATTGATTAATTATTATTATTGATTTTTTCAACAAATAAAGTTTTTTTTTTATTATTTTTTTATTTAACAAAGGTTTTAAAATCCAGATTAAAACTGCAAGGCGAATGGAAGCCTTGTATTAAATTTTATCATTTTATCATAATTGCTTTTTATGAGCACCGATTTTTATTGATGGCAAAATGCCCCACCAGCTGCATAACTCACTGACACACTTCTTCGGAACCGGTAAAAGCGTCCCGCTATAGCCTTCCCATTTCCCCTCAATCCTGGAGCCAGGTTTGAGGCCACAGGCGATCTTCTTCTCGAAATTGCGGTCTTGGAAAAAGAAGCCCTCGGCACAGCGAATCGTCACCACATTGTCGTACTGGTTAAACTGATTGATCTCAAACTCCTTGTACTCCCGCTGGGTCCTCTTGTGCTCGGCTCTGTAGAGCTTCCCATCGTCTGGTTTCATGCTTTCCATTTCGGTCTTGTTGCATTTCACACCTGAAGATGAGGAGTAAGAGGATGAAATCAATCCTATCTGAAATTCAGTAAAGTCCAGTCGAATGCTAAATATCGCTACAACTGGATTACGTGGTGCGAGCATTGTGATATTACAAAAGCATTATTAGAATGAAGTCAGTTAGCAAATCGGTCAAATTTTAAACAATCTTTATTTCCTTGATAAAAAAATTTAAAGATAGTATGTTTTTTACGTATCTTTGAATATTAAAGGATTTTAATAAAAATAAATTAGGTTTTTGAAATAACAATCATACAAAATTAACAGTATCGAGAGAGCTAGTTCATATCTTTTAATTTTTGGTATATTTATTATATTTTAACAACTTTTGTAAACTGGTAGATAAATATGGAGTTTTTCAAAATTATGAAATATGGAAATATTTGAAATTCACTTAAATTTAAATTTCTTGTAAATTTTGCAATATTTATGTTTTTGTCAATTTTCCCCACATATCACCTATATAGTTGCACATTTTGTTTATGAAGTTTACAAACGTGGAGCTTATAAAAGATGTTTGTTATATCTTTTTAAAGAAAGTTGTCATAAAATTTGATTTGTAAGTTCTGTAACCTAGTAGGTAATATTGCAAAGATTTGTAGATTTTTAGATATTTTCCATATTAGAAAATTGACTGATAATTAATTAATGTACGCAGTTTCAGGATCTCAATAATCGATTTTTCAACAAACAAAAGTTTCAATTTATAAAAATATGTACAAAACATAAGTTTATTAATGAATATAGGATAATATAATTAAAAGCTATTTTAGTAAACAAATACGCAGCGAATTTGCGAAGCCTGAGTAAATTAATTTTTTTAACACTATAGAACAGCGGATGACGTCAGTTGACGATTTTTTATGTTTTTATCTCAATCATTTTTTTATAATTCTTTTACTATTCCTCCCGTGACTTTTATTTATTTTACTAGGGCTGTACGATGCAAAAAGAATTTAGAAAATATATCTTCAGGAAAACGCTCTATAAATTTCACTACTATAGAACAGCGGGATCCGTCAATTGACGATTTCGAAATATTTATAAAATAAAGGATATAAAACGCAAATAAATGTGTATTTATAATGTAATATATTTATAAAATAAATGATATCAAATCTACATTTATTACATGTTACAAAAAAACATGTAAAAGAATACGAAAATGCATCGAAAATAAGAGTAAAATACGCCTAAAATGCATGCAAAAAGAAAACTAAAATGAATGTCACATATCAGAAACAATTGGCACATACGATCGCCTGGCATTTGCCACATACGGCTCGGTCACAATTTCTACAAATATTTACAGTGCGGTTTTTTTGACAGTTCAGTTTGACCGAGCATGTTACTCGATGGTTGAGGACTACAGGAGGCGCATCATCGTTGAC
>JAYRBW010128368.1:0-16286 GCA_036023295.1 Invenusta paracnida | reverse complement strand
AATTAATTATATTATATTATATTATATTATATTTTAATATAAATAATGATTATACATAACATAGATAGATAGATAGATAGATAGAGATACATCCACAAATAAAGCTAATATAGGTAATTTAATTAGAATAATATTTATTCATATATATTATGGCGCCGCATTATTGTCTGTAGCGCAATTTTATCAAAGTATTAAATTTAGTGTATAATAAATACAAAAGTTTTGTGAAATAGTGAAAGATAAGTCAATATGCAGTAAATATAAAGCATTAAATTTAAATTGTAAAAAGGTGTGTTTTAAGAGAACTTTTGAACACAATAAGATCAAATATTGATCTTAATGAAGGGGGAAGTTGGTTCCATATATTAGGAGCAGCGAGCGAGAAAGCACGGTCCTGAGGAGATTTGGCCGTTTATAATTTAGTTTTGGTGCAGATGATAGTCTTGTGTTGATACCAGTATTGTTAACCTGAATAAATTGTTCAATATACTTAGAACATGTTTTGTAGATAGCACGATGTGTTATTATTAGGCATTTGTACACGATCCGACTTTTTACTGGAAGCCATTGTAATAGTTTTAGTAAAGGAGAGCAATATAATATATAGAGTTATATCAAATATGTACCTATGCTAATACATTTAGTAATATAAATAAGCTTGTGCTAGTATACACTATAGTAAATAGTCAAAATGGTTAGCATGCTTAAAAATACTTACTTTTAATTACAAAAACAATAATATTAGCGAAATGATATTTCATCTTATAAAAAATATTCAAAACTTTCGATAGACTTATAAGATTTTTCTATATTCCTAAAGAATTTTTTCAAAAACAAATATCTTACATTTTTGTCTTTTTCTAAAGACATAAAAATGCTAGGAATAACATTTCGATAAATGGAAAGACCAAATAAACTTGAGGTAACATCATTTTATATAGGGCGACATGTTTCGAGCAAGAGTTCGTTATAAAGTCAGTACAAGTGAAATTCATATTATCATTATAATTCAAGTGAAAGCGTATTGTCGTGATCTTTTCGCTTCTATTAAAAAGAGTGCTGTATCAATCTGTCTGGTAGGTTTTAGTACTTATTATTTCAAATTGACATGTCTGTTATTGCTCTTAAATTTGGTCTGATAACGAACACTTTTTAGAAGCATATCTCCTTAATAAAATAATGAAATCTATTTTTTTTCCATTTGAATCTTTATCCAAAGGCAACTAATTATAATAGGAAATATAATTATATTTTATTTATGTGATATATAAATTTTAGCAGTACATAATTAAATATATTAAATAAATTTATATGTATACATGAGTCATTTTAAAATAATTATGGAATTTTAATAAATATGCCTAAAACCAAAGATAATAATTATCTATCATCTTTACTTAAAACATTCTAGCACACACACATAGCTACTCAGCAATAGTATAATATTTATAAATATGTAATCGTTAATCTACTGAACTATAGGAACATTAAGGAAATTTATATCTCATAATTAACTGATATTTCAATACACCAATATTGTCAAGTAACAAAAGGCCCTGATCGATAAAATGTACGGTTTGAAAATATATGTATTAGAAACTAATAAATAAAAATATGCGAAAATATTATAAATAAATAAACTATTGATGTATGTTGTCGAATCAATTTTTCTTTTATAATTCACTTGAATAAATTAATTATTTTGTCAATAGCTTATATTCGCCTATATTCAGATTATTCAGATGACAAAATAATTTAAACTCACATATGTAGGTTTTCTATTACATAATCAATTATTTACTACGCCATAAAATTCCCCTGCAAATACACATGGAGTATAATTAGCATAGCTGTAATCTATGAAAATTCAATACTAAGTAGACCAGTATTTTTATGTTTTGCTTTAAACTAGTTAAACAATCAATATCAATATTATCACTCACTGTTTCATAAGATTATATCGAAATATAAGAAAAATTGATTAAATGGCGGCGCTTTTAGTTTTAAAAAATTTATCGTTGAAACTGTTTAGATTGCAGTCTAATATATATGCAGTATGATTTTATTATTCAACATCTGTGAACAGACTTTATTATAGAATGTTAATAAGTGTATTTGACATAAAAAATTCTGTCAAAAAGAATTTCTAAATATCAATCACAATTTTATTTTATTTCGACTTTTTATATCTAATGGAAGTTTTACTGAGATATTATTTTCATCCAACGACTATTGTTCATATGTATATCCTCAAATGTTAACCCGCCGATTATTGTTATAAATTGAGAAAAACAAATAACTCAGGCGCTAAAAATTAATTTAGTTTTTATTTTCATATATTTTGTAACTTTTATATGTAAGATTGTTTTTAGAAACTTACACAAAGGAAACCAAGATAACAAACTAGATTGCATATATGATTATAACCAGAGTAAGATGTGGTATATCTAAGATAAGAATATCTATCTTGGGTATCTATAATCCCTATTCTATGCTCATAACTTTCAATAGTCAAAAATGGAACCAATTTTTTCATTCAATAAATTCAAGTTTAAACTTTTATTATGTTCGTAATATAAAGCTGTTGTCATTTTAACGAAAAATTTCACGATAAAAACAGTAAAATTTTATTTACATATTATTTACATTTTTATTTACATTTTACAATTTATTTACATTACATATTTTTGATTAATTCATATAATTATTAAAACTCAAATCATTCAATGAATCTTAAGATTACATTGATTTTATTCTAATCTAAAATAGGAAAACAATTATTAAAGTAAGTTATATTGTTTTATATATTATAATTATATGCAATACTGGATTTTAAAATAATTTTGAAAGTAACCATTTTCTTACAGGAGCCTTCTAGATTAAATTGCAATTTTTTTTACATCTAATAAAGTAAATATTATATCAAAATGAACACGTTATACCCATAAAAGATATATATTTACGTCCGTTTTTCTATCCATTTTCTAATAATAATAATAATAATAATAATAATAATATTTCAGAACATCTAATCTAAATAAACTTATAAAAATGATTTCAAAATAAACAAGTTTTATGTATTTATTTATTTATTTATTCTTTCTGAAAGTCCAAACAGTTCATATCTAGAAGATGTACACAATTTCTTGATTTTTTATCCGTCTAATTGCATTTCACATCAGCTCAATCCAATTATATCAGACTTGAATCTTAAAAGAAATCTTTAAAAATAGATCAATAGTTATTTTTTAGAATTAAAGTAATATCTGCTACTTTTACGGAGTTACATCAATATGTATAAGCATAAAAAGATTAATCTATATAATTGCCGACATGAAATAAAAATATTCACTTTTTTTTAAATATCATTACAGAAATCTTGTATCATTTACCACAAATTTTATTCGATACACAAATTCAGTTATTTTATTGATAATTAATTGTAGAATCTCAAAACTTTTGTTAAATATTCATAAAATGTAAAATTAACCAAATTTTCCTGTTATAGATAAATATTTCTGAATAAAATATTAAATTTCTTACTATTATTTTCTACCTATACAAAATGTTGTGGATAACTTAATATTGCTTATTATTTAATATTTAATATTAATGTAATTATTCGTAAATTAGATTTTCAGTTATTTTTACTTTCTTAGAAGATATACATTTTTTTAAATAAAATAAACATCAATCTTAACTAACTATTTAAGTTCTAAATAGTTTTACAAACTTTGACATCTATTTTTGCCAAATCTTTTTTATACGCGGAAAATAATTCACATGTTCAATATTTTTGCCATGTTAAGCGTGTTCTAGAGTCCATACATACATACATACTACCATACATACTTAGTTTCGTATAGAGTTCATCAAACGTATATTATTAAAGAATTAATTTAATTAGCATACATTTAATTATATCTTAGATTGGAAGCTGTTGAAAAAACATTCATTAGACTTATGAGGCAAAATGTAGGTTGTTGTTTTTTGAATATATATATGTATATAATCATTGCTTAGGTATATAGATAGACAATATAAAATCATTCGTAATATATTGAATAATTGAAGAAAGTTGAAATTTCACATTGTTTCTTTAAGAATATTTTCTAAAATTCAATACTTTGCAGAAATATAATAATATACATCAATCGTAGGGATAAATATGTATTTAGACACACTACATATGAATTAATAGAAGCTTACAGATTCAATGGCTCCTTCTTTGATTTTTTGAATTCTCAGGCGGCAGAGTTTAATTACGTAAGTAAGACTTCCAAGTTGAGCTTTGATTATTGCGTCTATTTTGGAATGTATAAAGCATAGAGTAATAATACTATTTACGCAATGAGTAAATAAAGTAAAAATACTATAATTACTCTATGGTATAAAGTATTGATATGCAAGGTACATATATATATATAATGTAATATTAAATTATAATTTTTAATAAAATTCATTGAAAATATAAATTTTCTATAATACAAAGTGATAAATATTAATTATTTTTGTGTTATATATTACTATCTCAATAGTATTATCATTTGTAATAACATAGAAAATATGTAATACATGTTTATTCTATAATCGGGCTAAACATTAATTGGGTAATTTAACCGTATTTGGTTATTCTACGTCTGGTTTTAAAAATACGTTAGATTGGTGAAAAAACAAATTTGTAAAACTTTAATGACATGTGTAAAAAGAAATAATTTCAACTTATTTCAGACGAAATCAAAAATTTTCATTGGCTGTATTTTATTTACATTTATAGAGACATCTCATAATTAATGAAGATGACATGTGTAGTGGAATAATCACCAGCCAGAAAGTGATCACTACATTACCACAGTGAATTCCAATCAATATATTAAATTTCAACCTACCGAATATCCAAGGTATAAAATATCTTTAATATTTGGTACAAAATAATAACTCAAAACAAAAATTTTATTTGTAAAATGATAGGATTCAAAATTTTAAATATTATAGTTTATATGTAGCACTTAACCAATGAACAATTGTGTACTATGCTTTTGTGAATTTTTTTTCAATTTTCTTATTTTTGACAAACTCTTGACAAATTTAGCTCACATGCATTATACGAATATTATACTATAAGAAATATTTTTTGTATTGAAACAGTAAATATATTTTTTAAACGTCTTACAAATCAAATTTTTTATTACTTGGAAATAAAAATGTTCAACATAATTTTAATTCTTATATATTGCAAAAATATATACTAGTATATGTTTTGAATAAAAAAACAGTTACAACTTACACGTAATAAAAATAAGTAAGTGAATTACAGCCAGTGTATGTTGTAAATTTCATGTTTATTAGGATTAAAATTACCTAAACAATTTGCTTGGTTTCGCAGTTATCTGCTTAATCATGCATTTAGACAGATAACTGCGAAAGTTAGCGAATTGTTTAGTTAATTTTAATTTCAATAAACACGAAATTTACGAATACTTACTTACTCACTTCACTTACTTATTTTTACACTTTAACACTATGCTGTGGAAAAATCTATCTTTTATTTACACGTAATAGTTTACATTTTTCAACAATTTTTTACATTTTTATAAAAATATAATATTTGTTGTATATGGTGTTGTTTAAAATTAATATTTATATCAAATATAAATGTATTAAATATTATTTATTTCAAATATATATTACAATTTGAATGCAAAATTGAGTGAATCCATTAAGTAAATATTAAACAGATAAATGTAGTCTTAAATTAAATTAATTTACTTTTTATTTTATTTTATTATTAATTTTGAAACTCATTGTTTATTCGTTTTCATATTCAAACTGACGTATTTTCATATTATTACTAATTTTTTACTTTTATTTATACTGTTTATATTGCAATATATTTATATATACGGGTATATGTGACATACTATATGTATAAATCTCCAAATTAAGTTTACTTTTTGAAGTTTTATATCCAAAAAATCAAACATATTAAATTTATTTATCTTGAAGAATGAAGAGCGCCTCTTATCCCACATTAAGACCATGACGGATTACTTGACGAGACACCAGAAATGCAGTCGGCTCACTTACGACCTGATGACAGAGTGCTATGGTACTTCTAAAGACTTTACAGGTAATTTAGCTACAATTTTTCTTTTCATTTGTAAATAGTTAACAATTTTATATTCTCAGAGTTAGTTTATATATAAGTACAATAAAAAATACAATATAATTAATATATATTTGAGTTGATTTATGTATAACTACAATAAAAATATAATATAATATAATTAGTAATTTCAGTTCCTTTTCTAAAATATAACTGAAAAATTGCTCATTTCTATTCAGTAGCATGATATTTGTAAATGTGCTATTGTTCGTTCACTGAGATTTCCCTACATTTGATTGAATATTGTAAAAGCATTTATATGAACTTATTCTCTCTTCTACTGATATTTTGACGATATTTCCTTAATGCGCTCAATTTGCAATCTCATTCTCCCATCTTTCTTTAACAGATAGTCGAAAGCAAGCTAATTTGGAAATGGAAAAAGGTAACCTCATCTCAAAGTCTGTGGAGAACTCAGAAGAACATCCAACTAAACCGGAACAGTCGGTAAAACAGAGCAGTGAAGCAAATGAGATCCAGATCTTAAAGAAGTCCATCCTGAAGAGCTCTCTGAAGATTGCTCCTTCTTCTGCACCCTTAGTAGTGCCCGTTCAGACTCAAACCTTCCCACAACCTGCGATTGATGGAAGTAGTAGTAATGTTAGGGCTAAAGAAAGTAAGTTTTTTTACAGACTAGCTAACAATAATCTAGTAAAGTAAGAGAGAAGAAAATTAGAAAATGAGACAAGATATACAATTTACTGGATTCGAAATAACTAATTAGAGTAGTTCAAGATGTTAACTGGAGTGGAAAATAGAAACTTGAATGTCCTCACTTGAATGTGAGTTGGTGGACTATGTTATGATAGCATAACACAAAATAAAATAAGAAATGAAGAACATTTTATAATATTTTAATCGATCAATATTTCTAGATTCCTGTCTATTTTGAATCATAACGTAAGATTATACCTATCGGATACGAGTAAATAGGTGTTTTTTAATTGTTTCTTGACTATTTTTTATTTAGATACTATATATAACACAACGTTCCAACGTACTTTGGTAAATGTAAAATATATTCTTATATCGAAGAAACGTTGAATAGGCACGTTATATAATGTGATTACTTAAATTTAGATGTGTTCTGTTAAAATTTCAATATATATATTTATATAAACATTACTGATCTGCAAAATTCACAGTTAAATTATTAGCTGAATTCATTGATCAAAATCATATCTATGAAAACATTAAAATTCATTTCAATCTAGTATATGTAATACATCTTTCATTTATTTAGTAAGCATATTTAATTAATATTTTTGTTAATAATAATCAATAAAACATTTTGCTTGGAAACGATAAAATGTCTAAAATTCTCAACAATTCCGTTTATTACAAATATTATCTCATTTCAAATACCTTTTTCCTGTTCTTGTTTGATTCGCAATGTATGATGAGTTTTCGTTACAAGATGTCTAGAAATAATTCAATTTTGTATTATTTTTAAGAGAAGCATTGACTCATGTACATTTTGATGTAAATATAGGAAATATAACAGGATAGTTTAGATATTATATATATATTCTTAGAAAATCTAGATATGTGAAGATATTTTAATGAGTAATATTATATAGCACAATACACCACAATCAGATATATAATTTTATATAATTTAGATACTATATATATATATATACAACCCCGACCAAAAGAAACGCTCCCACCTTCATTTTTACACATTAAAAAAAATTGTTATTAAACTTTTGCTAAAACATTAACTTTATTAAAACTTTTTTAGTTTATACAGGTATCAATCAGCATGTGGTGACCCTAAAAAGGACGATTTTAGCGTTTTCAGAAAGGGTAGGAAAATTAGGAAAAGAATAATACTTGGGGTCACCACGAGCAGCAACAACTGCCTGTAGGCGCTTGGCATAGACGCAATGATGTTGGGGATCACATCTGCTATAATAATAGCCCGTTCCTTGTGGACTGCTGCTTCCAGTTCTTCCATTATGGCAAGATGAAGAGGCTCAAGAATGCCCTTAAGACAGCCCCATGGGTTCTCTATGAGGTTCATGTGAAAACTCTTCAAGACTCTGTGCTGGCCAAGGGAGACGCTCTATTGCCGAATTATGCAGGAATCGCAGTGTTGTAGCAGCCATGTGATCTGGGGCATTGTCCTGCTGCATGCAGATCGCCAATGAAGACCAAAGCTCACAAGCCTCCGCTTCACTGTAGTCTCTGATGCATTGACCACTCTGACTGTCAGCCATCGGTTGCGGGAGTTCCGGCTACCAATATTGGGTTTCCACTACGGAGACGACGAAGGTAGCGATCTTCACGTACGCTCGACATCTTGGGACGCCCTGAATGAGCTCTGTCAGCCATAGACCCAGTCTGCTGGACTCCGGAGTTCAATCGCTTGATAGTAGACTTGGCTACATTGAAGCGCTCTGCAAGGGTGGTGATGAAATGCCCTTCCTCTCGCAATGTTATCTGAGTTCGCTGAATTTCAGTTAATTTTATTATAATGAACGAAAATGTTGAACTGCACGCATTGAACTACACTAATTCACTTTTAATAAAAAATAGCGATCTTGTATAATGTGTGTCATGTAATATTCAACTTTAATCAATATCACTATGGAGATGACTGGACACATGCAAGGGGTATAACACAAGCTTTAGATGGGGTGAGAGAGACAAACACACTTAATGTAGCTACTTTTGAAATCTCTAATTGTTGAGTAGGTACCTGGCCGAAAACGCATGTGTCATTTTCTTCTATCCTAGTCAAGCCTACAATTGCCTTCTTAATTAGAGGCATTCAATTTGACGACTCTGTAGTAAGGATTACGTAATACTCAGAATAGGTTAGACACAGCTTCTAAATATTGGAAGAATAGGACTAGAGTTGAAATATTTATTCACATTTACTCTACGGGCATATTTTGTATGTACATATCTCATCTATTATGTGTAAAAATACGCATTAAATTTAAATAATTTTAGTATATGTATCGATAATGTTAACAATACTTTCATAAATTCTATGTACACAAGTTCTATAATAAAATTTTTACGGAAAATAAATTTATAATCACAACATAGCTATCACCTTGTCACATTATCTCGTCAAGTCGGGTCTTTATATATATACCCATGTCACGACTTCTCTATTCCGAGCGATGATTCTATACCTCTTCTTTTAGCTGTGTCAGTGTGAGACAGTTGTTTCCTTCATGGTATTTCTATTCCTCGTTTCCTTCGCACATTCCTAGCATTATACATTTTCCAGCTCGTTGTTCCCAAGTAAGAATGTTTTTGTTTGAGAGCCGGAAACTTAATGGCAATGTTTCTCTCACGTCTTCCACTATCGATTTTTTTTTTTCGGTCCACGAAACTCGGAACATTCTTCTCCAGGACCACATCTCGAACAATCTATTTTTATACTTTCGCTTTTCTTGCTGTCCAAGCCTCGCAACTATATAACGCTATTGAAAAGACAAGGGACCTTACTAAACGTTCCTTCTTTTCTGTTGTTATATTTTATCTTTCAATATTTTCGGTAGACTAGACATAACTACATGTGCCATAGTCAGACGTCTTTGAATTTCTAGTTTACAGTCTCCTTTTTGCTTCAACATTGATCCAAGGAGGTTAATGCTCTTCACTATTTTGTTTTTACTTCCAATGGAAAACTAATCTATTTGTTCTGTAGTCATTACCTTTGTTTTCTGAATGTTCTGAAAAAAATTTTTTTGCTGTAATTTTGCTTTTTTCTAACTTTTTTCAGCAAATTTTCTCTAATTTTCTAAGTCTTTTTGTATCTTTAAGAGAAGGGTTGTGCCATCTGAGAGCCTGTAACTGTTATTTCTTTTCCCGCCAATCTGGACTCCCGTATCCATTGAGTTTAGCCCTGCTTTCTTCATGATATATAAATATCTCACTATATAAATTGAAGAGATCCCTGCTATGGCAGACAAAAGGGTTCAAGCATATTTGTAATCCAATTTCAAAGAATTTCTTTGAACGAAAGAAAAAATCTTTTAATGGAAAGAGCTATATTTGAATTCGAAAACCTTGTATGGATTGGAAGATTTTATATTTCAAATTAAAAAAATCTTCTAACTGAAAGAATTTTATTTGAATTAGAGAAATTTCCTTCAATTCGAAGAATTTTCCTTGATTGAGATGATCTTTCTAAATTCAAAGAATTTTATTTGATTTTAAGGAATAGTCTTTGAATTGGAAGATTTTTCTATGAATTAGAGGAATATTTTTGAATTGAAAGAATAATATTTGAATTGGAACAACGTTCTATAAATTGAAAGAAAAATCTTTGAATTGGAAGAACGTTCTATAAATTGAAAGAATAATCTTCTTAAAAAAAAAGTATTTTCATTGAATTGGAAAAAATATTCTTTGAATTGGGAGAATTTTCTTTGAACTTGAAGAATTTCCTTCAAATCGCAGAATTTAGGCATTAAATCACATTGTTACTTAACAAAGAACTTATTTTGTATTGTCTTTGAAATCCGTTTGAAAATCGATTTTTTATTTGTGCGTGTTTTTTTGCTTCTTTGGTGTTAAATTAAAGATATTAAAAAATTAATGAAAATTAGACATTTGACAAGCAATACTTATATATATATTCACATATATATTACCATTAAAAAGTAATAATTACTCCAAATTTCTCGAATTGAAGGAAATTCTTCCAATCGAAAGGATTGAAAGAACAATTCTTCCAATTCAATGTAGTATGTTAAATTATAAGAAAAATATTTCATTCCATAAACAATCCTTTCTATTCAAAAAAATCTTCCATTTAAAAAATTCCTCAAATTCAAAAATATTCCCAAATACAAAAAATATTCCTTCAATTAAAAGCAATTCCTTCAAATTAAAGATAATTTGATTTAAAGGCAAATTCTCTCAGCTAGAAGATATATAAAATGTAAAATCTTTCAATTCAAAGAAAGGTTTTAGAATTCATATATTGCAATTTCAATTCAATAAATTATTCTTTCATTGGAAGAAAATTCTTTCAAATTGTATTGCAAACACTACGCTCGAAGGCTTTTGTCCGCCATAATCTGCCTCAAACCTTGTCTATACTAAATCTTTCCGTGTTTTCATCTTCAGTTCGGATTGACTCCTCTTGTTAACGTATAGATAGCGTACGTACTAACCTACTAAACGTAGGTTAGTCAGATGATGATCTGGAACTCCCATGTTTTTCACTACATTCCATAACAATAGATGGTCAACACACTCAAACACTACCAAATATTTTCACTCAGTTTGTACTGATTTTTTGTATATTTAACAAATATTTTCTTGACTTCGTTTTGTTCTGATAGGGTTGTACCGAATTCATGACAAAATTCACCACATATTAATTATAATTTATATGTTATTACAGTGGATACTGTTCTATTTGTCAGAATTATGACTAGCTATGTTTATTTTTAGAAACATTAAGACCATATACTATGTAGTTTAAAACTGTGAATATATTTCTTATTGAGCGTTTCGTATAAATTGTTATCAATATTATCGTATATATCAGAAAATTCAAATTTGGTGCTTTTCATGTAAAATCAAGTAACTGTCGTTTTGGAGCTTACCAAAAATTCAATATTTTATGCTCATTAGAACTTTAAACAAATTTGGATCTTTTGCTCAACATGTAACAGTCCATCGAAAATAGATCTTAATCCACCACACCTTAATATAAAACTAAACATAGTAACGCATATCAAAGAATCTAGAGCGAGAGACAAGAATCCTCAATATATGCTAAAAGCTTTGTTTAAGGCAAATGTTTTGGCGGCAATTGAAGTTGGTCCGCTATTTTTATGTATTAGCATGGTGTCAAGTGTGCCGCCTTTAAATAATAAAACTTTCGAATTATGTTAACAAATTTACAAGAAAGACATATTTTGTTAAAATTTATTTTGTTTCGCCGTTTTTCTTATAAAACATGTAAAGCACATTTTCTTTCTTTTTTAGCTATGAAGATGCTATTTACTATTTGAATAGGTAATGCTAAATGTATCCAATAATATCTCCAAAATTATAGTTTTTTGTGGATAAGTTTACTTATACAGCTATTTTTTCATATAAACTCCTATCCTTTCAATTAAAAACTACTGCCAACTTTTACCGAGTTAGTAATATTTAAATTTTATCGTCAACTATTTTTTAGAGGGAGGGTTTTCAGGGGTGGAAATTAGGATTTTGTTAGCACTGGTCCAACATATTTTTTTACTGGTACTGCCACAGTTTTACTGGTCCCACTAAATTTTCACTGGTCCGGCCAAATTTTTACTGGTCCAAGACAAATGTTTATTGACTATCATAGAAAAAGTTTTTCAATTATAAAATACAGCTTTTATTGTCAAGTACAATATTTATATTGATTATAATATAGAGTTGAAATAATATAATCAAAAAGTACAGCTACATTAAAATAAATACAACTTTCAGTCTATTGGTCACTATCAAATACAATATTTATATTGATTATAGAGTTGTAATAATAGGATAAAAAGTACAGCTATATATACATTAGAATTCAACTTTCAGTCATTGGTCACTTTCAGAATATACAGAGAAATCAAAAGAGTCAAATACTAAAATGTTTTGTTTGTTGGTCAGTGTCTTTGTGTTGTCAACTCTGGAACCCGGGCGATGTTTTCGGCCGGCCAAGAACTGCACCAAGACCGGTTCAGCTTGGTAATCTGCCACGGATGGGTAGTTCAGCATAACACGTAGTTAATTAGTCAAATTGTTCGATGACAGACGTGACCTCAAGTTGCTTTTGATATACTTCATTTGTGAGAAACCCCTCTCGCACATAGCATTACTGGCTGAGAAGGTATTTAAGAGCTGGGCAAGCTTGAGAACATTTAGTCATTTGTCTGCAAGCAAGGGTGTTATCGACTGCCATGATAGCTCAACTTCAGCTGTATCACGTGTTTTTTTACGACTGCGTCAAGATGCAAGGATAGTCTCTTTCAGTTGACTCCATTCGGCATATATTGCTATTCGATATATCTCGTGGTAGTATAGTATCTTCATTTTGTTGGGTACACAATACTTAGTAATATATTATTTACACATTGAAGGCGATACTATATTATTGCGTACCTACTCTCAATATTAAATACTAAGTAAACAATATGATTTGATAAAACAAACTTAAATATAATGTACATTTTTAAATATATAATATTTTATAAGAAATAGGTGGACTAATATTCATAATTTTTACTGGTTCTACCGGACCAGAAGCCATAAATTCTACTGGTCCGACAAGCATTTTACTGCTGCAGGACCACCGGGCCAGTGCTTATTTCCACCCCTGGTTTTTGTCACTTGTTCTAGATTATTTGGTACATATATACTTCGAAATTAGTATGAATAAGACAATGCGTCAATAATTTCTGAAGATACGACCAATCAACAGAAGATGTCATAAACGGTGGTTCAACTGATGAAGTGTTATCCCTCTATTCATTACAGAGCCTGCAGCGGCAAAAGCAGAAGACACAACCTTGGGGGATGAATTTTACCGATATTTTGGAATGGGCTGAAACAGGATTAATGCAAATATTTATTTATGTTAATATATCTCTACAATAATACATTCATATATAAACATATATGAGAAGGATTATTTAAAACATGTAAGCACCTATTTGTCCTGATGGAAATATAAACCAACATTCATTATTTTGTTATTAATTATGATTTTCTTGTATTAGCGTAAATTTATTTTTTCAAAACTACATTTTTAAAATTAAATTTGACTTATACCGTATATTTTTATTCTAAAATAGCTTTAAAAAAAGAACAAAAAATAAATGTTTATCTTTAACAGATCCACGTGCGTTCACTTTTTGTAGATTATTTTGTTTAATTACTTTAAACAAGCTGTATAAAATAAGGAAATAATTGGCTATTAGTTCCTTCCTATTCCTAAACATTTAATATTTCTTTGTTCATTCCTCGAACCTTTTCAAAACCTACAATAAAACATAATTTAGGTGTTTTCTATCAATTTATTTTCTTTATTTACATTGCTCGTATATTGTGCATTATCCATTTATTGCCCGTTTGACTTCATTCCTGTGATCAATATATTTTATTTTTGTTTCAAAAGCAGTGTTGTATATATTAAAGTTAAATGGTACCATTTATAAGTATATAGGTATTCATATTTTATTTAATATGCTGGTAGTTATTTTAGCTTGTATTCTTTAAACATTATCTAATGTATTTCCATCCAACTAGTAGATGGCATTCAGTACTTTTATGCACAGTATTCATTTATAGTTTTATTCAGACTTAAACTGATGGGAAAATAATGTTTGATCAATATTTTCCAGAAAATAATGTATGATACATAGAGTTTGTAATAGAGATATTTAATCTATCAATAATCTGTGTTCAATAATCTGCAAACATATTTGATTCTTTAAAATTATAATATTCTTATTATTAATATTGTTCTTTTGTGTACATACATCTTATAGATTATTCATAATATTTTTATACAATACCTATATGATATGTAATTCTATATCCAAATGTCATCCTAATGCATTCATTTTAAGAGCAAGAAAGGGATAGTATTCAATTAGCATTGATATTATAATTTTAACACGAAAAACTGCATTTAAGACTTAGTAATTAATCAAAATTTTAATACATAACAAACACGTTCAAAGTATACAAGCTTCCCTTCATTTATTCATGTAACAAATCAATTCTTAAAAAGCATGACAAATTGAATAAAAAGATTTCCGATTTATCTTTAGAATTCCTAAATCAATAAATGAGTTTCCTCTTATCGCAGTGACAAATATCAAAATAACTTGGTACTAAAAGAATAAATGTGAATAATCAATTTTTTTGGAAATAAATAAATTTTATATTTAAAAAATTACAAATGTTATAAGTGATTATGAAGATAACACAAATGAAACAATTAATAATCAGCTTTTCCCCAATTACAACGAGTTCAAAGATAAAGTGTTAAAATAATGTAGAAGATATTAATTCACATATGTTGGTGTCTGGGCTGTGGGCGGTTTGTTTAAGTATTGTGCAATTCTTTGATTGCAAATATTGTCTTGTCGCATTTGACACATGTGGTCTTGCATTGTCATGTTGGATGACAACATTTTCTCATTGAACTTCTCGATGCTCTTGCTGGAGCTCATATGAAGAAAAAAACTTCGTCATGTTCTCGAGAAAGGTGATATACACATTAGAGTCCATTGTTTCTTTTCGCCCAAGCACCTGAACATAGATGAGACCATCGAAGTTCGTTGCAACAATGGCGAAATGTTTCTTGACCATGGTTGATCGCTTGGCAACCGTAGGCCTGTCTACATCTGGCTCAATCCACGAGGTGCGTGTACTTGGAGATCCCATTGGTCGAACATATGTATAACCATTTTTCGTCTGTGGCGATCAAATTTTTCTTGCTCTGTAGGCTTTTAGCAGTTCATGGCAGCGGTCCACTCTGCTTTTTCCCATCCTAATTATATATTATTTTTTAAATGCCGTTTTTAGATCATCGTATACATACATATCGATATGTATAAGCTCGAAAGTTCACAAAAATTAAAACAACACAAATTCAGAAAATCTTGACAAGGATACATTTGTGTTAAATTATATGTTTTTTGCTATTTTATCTATTTTTATCTATTTCTAGTATATTTAAACAATTAATACATATATTTCTATGCTAGTTTCTTTACATATTTAAAAAGGATTATCAGAAATTTGGGGTTTCTTAATTTTCTTAATTTTTGAATTTTCATATATTTGTGGAATCATTTTCTGTATCATTCCCCGTAAATTTAATTTTGAAGAACGCAAATTTATTTAAAGACTTATTGGAAAACGGAAAATTCTATGGATGTAATTAAAAAAGAATCATAGTTTAAACACAGATCCACTGGCACGCTTAGCCATCTACAAACTTAGAGATAAATTGGAGGAAAAGGGATCAATCCAGATCTTCCACGCACAGGTCGCACAAAAGTGTGCACCGAAGAGAACAAGCATATAGTAATAATACCAAGAGAGTTCACTTAGCGCATTTGAATGTATACATCTATCAAACTTTACAGACAAGGTAATTCGA